>JAODLC010000113.1:25644726-25677777 GCA_026781145.1 Hippopotamyrus pictus
TTGCTTCCGGGATAGGCTCCGGACCCCCCGCGACCCAGTAGGATAAGCGGCTTGGACAATGGATGGATGGATGGATGATTGCCCGTCGTAGTGCACATTAAATATCACAAGTTGACTCATATACCTGTAACAAACCACCAACCATCTCTCCGGAGGTAGGTGTAGCCAAAACGACAAACAAAACCCCAAAGCTAACTCCACCCACCACAAGGCTAACTTAAACCTACACAGAAAACAAAGAATAAAAGTAAAGACAATACTCCTACTAACTTCCTCTCTAAACAAAAAAACACTCACAATAACATTCAACAAACAAAAATTGCCCTTACACCCTTCTGGCGATCGAGTCTCAAAGTTACAATGATGCACCGTTCAATCAGATACCACAGTACAGTAAACCATACACCAAGAATGCACACAAAGAAACAAACCCCCCAGACGATTCCTGGAAGGAACAGGCAGTCCCCGCCAATCAGCATCTCTTCCCAGGTCTACTTGCTTCACCTTTATGACCGCTCATCCTTCATTCACCTGAAGATACGTCTGTGTCTGACAGCCAAGCATTGGAACACACCAAGTGAAGGGAGTAACACCACCATGAAGCAATCAGATACATAGAATAGTGTAACATAAACAAAAACACTAATGGTCATAAATACGGGCACACCCGTAGCAACTTGGATCTGCTGTGAATGCTCTGACGGTTTCGCTATCCCGCCTTCTCTGGCTCTCCAGCTTCCTCCTCCCATGGTTTCTTCTGATGGCTGCCAGTTGAACTGCTGCTCCAGCATCTCCACTAGAGCACTGTAGTCCCGGTGCTCCTCGTTGGTCAGACTGAAGGGGGTTTGGAACGCTTCCCCCTCCAGTGCCAGGCGCACCGCTGTCTCCACACCACTCCACACATTGTGCCAGCTGTACTTCTGCAAGGTGGGGCTCCAGGTGCTCTTGTCCTCTGTAGTGGGGCAGCTTGACAGCTGTCATCACCCTGCCATTTGCTACATTTAAATTTGGCGGCATGTCTCAGTGCAGCGTCGCAGCTCCCTCTGCTATGACAAGAAATTACCGTGCATTTAAACCTTTATACCTTTATACCGCAAACAAAGCACAAATTATCATGCAGAGGTTAAAATGCATAGTAATTTCTTGTCATCTGCCTTGTGAGTGTAGCCTCCAGGATAGCAATAGGACAAGCGGTTTCAGAAAATGGATGGATGGATGGATGGATTGATTTCTTGTCATATCAGTACAAATGCAAAGAAAATAAGTATGTATTTGTGCTGTTACAAGAATAGATTGCCGCACATATCACTTTTAAAGGTGAATGCGTACTTGCATACCAGGTATGTGCATTCCTGGTTATAAATATCTTGCTTCTTTTTGTTATCAAAAAACATGAAGACTGTGGTTATAGTGTGCCATAATGCATTTATAACAGTTCATTGTCTGCTTGAAATAAAATAAGGATAGATTCATATCGGACCTTGAAGCAGTTTTGGCAGTTGTCACAGGGTTGCCGTCCCGGCACACCCGGAGATAGCCCTGCAGTGGAGCTGGGGTACGAGGCGTCTCTCTCTCCCTGGTACCAGCACCCCCCAGCAGCCCATCAGGCTTCTAGACCTGAGCTACTGTGTTCTAAAACAGGCTAAAGTGGCGGACCCAGACTTGGCGTGGTTTTAGGACTGGCTATGCGGAGGCAAGAAGCCCAAGGGGGCGGAGCTAAGAGCTCTTGAAACGGTCGTGAAGCAAAAACATATTTACCTTTTGATGTACAGTATTGGCTTTATAAAATGGCTGTTATTTTTGGTGATTGTCAGGATCTGTCTGTTATGTCCCCATTTTGCCAACAGATGTCGCTGACCATTGTGTATGCTCCTAATGATCCCATCCAGTGTCTCAATCACTCAGCCCCGTCTTTCATTTGTAGCTCATTACCGTTGTATATACGTGCCTGCTCATGCCCTGTTACCCCATCTGTCACAGTTAGTGCCCTGTGAAAGTTTTACCCAAGATTTCCCTGCATCTTGCTCAGCCCTCGTCCCTCCTGATTTATCATTCCATGTCTCTTGTTTTGACCCTTTGCTGTCCTTTTGTTTGTATGTGTCCCCTTCGGTGTCTTAAAAGCTGCATATCGATTGTTACACACATTTCAATTGAAAAAGTTTTCAGTGGCCACAAACCTTGTCGAATCTTCACCAAATTTTGCACAGAAGATCTTCAGACATTATTTCGCTGAGGTGGTTAAGAAGCTCCTCGGTGGCTAGACCCCAGGTGTGGATGACATCCTCCCGGCGTTCCTAAAGGCTCTGGATGTTGGTGTGCTCCAACTATAGGGGCATCACACTTCTCAGCCTCCCTGCTAAGGTCTATTCGGGGGTGCTGGAGAGGAGGGTCCATCGGATAGTCAAACCTCGGATTCAGGAGGAGCATTGTAGTTTTCACCCTGGCTGTGGAATAGTGGACCAGCTTTATACTCTCGGGTAGGGTCCTGGAGGGTGCGTGGGAGTTTGCCCAACCAGTCTACATGTGTTTTGTGGACTTGGAGAAGGCATTCGACCGCGTCCCTCGGGGAGTCCTGTGGGGGGTGCTCCGGGAGTATGGGGTGCCGGGCTTCCTTTTAAGGGCTGTTCGGTCTCTGTATGACTGGTGCCAGAGCCTGGTCCACATGGCGGCAATAAGTGGGACTCGTTTCTGGTGAGGGTTGGACTCCGTGAGAGCTGCCCTTTGTCACAGATTCTGTTCATAAGTTTTATGGACAGAATTTCTAGGCACAGCCAGGGCCTTGAGGGTGTCTGGTTTGGTGACCTCAGGATTAGGTCTCTGCTTTTTGCAGATGATGTGGTTCTGTTGGCCTCATCAGACCGTGACCTTCAGCTCTCACTGGAGCAGTTCGCAGCCGAGTGTGAAGCAGTTGGGATGAGAATCAACACCTCCAAATCCGAGGCCATGGTCCTCAGCCGGAAAAGGGTGGAGCGCTTTCTCCGGGTCGGGGAGGAGGTCCTTCCCCAAGTGGAGGAGTTTAAGTATCTCGGGGTCTTGTTCGCGAGTGAGGGAACGATGGAGCGGGAGATTGACAGGCGGATTGGTGCGGCATCAGCACTCATGCGGGCGCTGCGTCAGTCTGTCATGGTGAAGGAGGCACTGAGCCAAAAGGCAAAGCTCTCGATTTACCAGTCGATTTACGTTCCTACCCTCACCAATGGTCATGAGCTGTGGGTAGTGACCAAAAGAACAAGGTTGCGAATACAAGTGGCTGAAATGGGTTTCCTCCGCAGGGTGGCTGGGCTCTCCCTTAGAGATAGGGTGAGGTAATTCGGGAGGGACTCAGAGTAGAGCCGCTGCTCCTCCGCATTAAGAGGAGCCAGATGAGGTGGCTCGGGCATCTGCTTAGGATGCCTCCTGGACGCCTCCCTGGTGAGGTGTTCCGGGCATGTCCCACTGGGAGGAGGTCCCGGGGGAGACCCAGGACACGCTGGAGAGACTATGTCTCCTGGTTGGCCTGGGAACGCCTTGGGATTCCCCCAGAGGAGCTGGACGAAGTGGCCAGGGAGAGGGAAGTCTGGGTTTCCCTGCTTAGACTGCTGCCCCCACGACCCGACCTGGAAAAGTGGTAGATGATGGATGGATCTTCAGACAAAGCCTCACGAGAGTTATCAGAATTTTTTTTTTTTACATTTCAAAACCATTAGTTTGTTACATCGTATAAAATTCGGCAGTGGAAATGCCAAGCAGTAAGGGGGCTCATATGCAGGCCAATCTTTGGTCAATTAACATAAAATTTGTTGTGAGTGCATATAACCATACCCTTGACAAAATGACATGTATTTGTTTCCAGCGCAACTATGCCATGGTAATCTGCTTGGCCCTATTACTGCTCCCCACACACACACACAGACACACACACACAGACACACACACACACACACACACACCTGCTCATTCTCTGTTCTCCTGTTGGCTGTTGACTGTGTTTGCTGTTAGCTGTTTGTTAGTCCAGGTGAAAGCCCTGTTTTGAATCTTTGTGTGTACTTTGCTTTCCCTCATGTTTGTTGTAAGTGTTCCTGCCATTGTTTAGACCTATCGTGCACAATTTTTGTATATATTTCTTTTGAGTTCAGTGTGAAATAAAGTTCCCTGAGGTGGAAAGACACTTTGTGGACCGTTGAAAGTAATAAGGTAATGCTTATATGAAAGACCACTCAATATAAAATACTATTTATTTTAAACAAAGAAAAAAAAATCAAACATAGTGATTTAAATAAGCAATTTGATAATATATATCACGCAAGTATAATTGTATAAGTACAGTTTAAACAGTAACAATTAAACAGCTGCCTTTGTAGCCTATAGCGTGGGTATGAACATCCCAACATGATAAAACACAAAGCTACTTCTTCATTCTGTATCGGATTGGCAATTCTCCATCGGGCTGTAGCATCCCAAATCCATAACGACTTGGGTTCAGGGGTGGCATCGAAGAGTTGGGGTCACACAGCTCCATGTCCAAGGAAGTCAATACCACAAAGACAAACCTCAAAATCACAGAAAATCAAAATAAAGTTAGGTCATGTATTAATACACTAGAATCTAAATCAGGGGTGGGCATTCCTATCTGCAAAGGGCCAGTGTGTATGCAGGTTTTTGGGATAACTTTAGGTCAGCTGTTCAAACCCAGGGGCGAGGACTCTTCAGCCAATCAGTCCTCTAATTAGTAATCTAATTACAGAGGTGCAGTGAAAACCTGCACACACAACTGCCGTTCTTGATAAAATTGCCCACCCCTGATCTAAAATATCCTTTTTTTATATTTAAAAAATATAGAGACTTGTATTTTTAACCATCCACAGTTCACATATGCATATACTGTAGATTCAAATTTAAGTGGGGCCGTAGGTTCTGGAAATGTCATCGATTAACTGCAATTTTCCACCCAATAACATAATTAGTATGCACTTAGGCTGAGAGGACCCATTAATCCAATTAATAATAGATACAGTGTAATATATATCATACAACTACCATTGGAGTCATGTAAAGACAGCCAAAATACTTGGTGCACTTTTACTTTAAAGTCATTCCAGTACAACAGTCACCTAAGAGCAATTTAAAATACAGCCAAAACCCATGGGATAGTTCAGGATACACCATTCTAAATGGCTTTTGATCTTATTTTGAGAGAACTGCTGACATTAAAGGTATTTACTTTGGCCAGCACCAAGTGGCAAAGAAATAATTCAAAGAGCCGTATCTGACAAGTTATAGACCACTCACTGTTTTATGGCATTGATGGCAAAGTGTTGTCCCACACAGATGTTAGCACCTGCCCCCCATGGCAGGGTGTAGTACTTAAGCTTGTTTGTGTCCTTAAGGAAGTCATTCTTTTTTGTCCCATTTGTGTTCAAGAACCTGTCGTACTTGAACTTCTGCAAGGAGAAACAAGATTGCATAAGGACACATTTTCATAGAGTGGCAGGTTGCATAGCTTTTAGGGATAGAAAGACCCATAGCTCATGAGCTGTTGGCTCCAGCCCCAGACTGATCTCGACTGTACCCTTGACCAAGGTGATTAATCTCAATTGTCCTGCCAGGTATATATGTTGGCATTCAGATGGAAGTGACCCTTAGCAACTAAATATAAAGTTAAGCACTGATTCTCACATTCAAGTGACCTCACTGCCACATCTTTGCCCAAGGCATATGACTGACCACAAAACCTACTTTTTGTAATAATAATAAGCTTCTCAAAAATAAATTATTTGATCTATCTGCGTTCAGTAAGCGGAATCATTTAAACCGCAGAGAGGGTGAATGCAAGTGGTTCCCACTGTCACTCGTGGGGGAAGCAGTGTCATCGGCTAGAGTTTCTTTGATGATGTCAAAGTCGGTGATCTTTCCCAAATGGCAATTTCAACTAGTCTGTCTATGGCACTGTATTTCATGCCATTTCTTCAGCATTATGGCTGAATGCAGCGATCTCCCATGCTCAAAAAAATGACCCGAATAACACCGCAAAATTGTCAAAGAAGTCGTAGGCAAAGAAGGAAATTGAAGAACAGCTCAAACTAATGACCTGACCGACCCAGTCTCCTGACCCTAATCCCACACAACTTATATAGTAGAAGTGGACAGAAGAGTCAAAGCAGAGCAACTTAAAAGCACCCTGGGAATTGCTGCAAAAGAGCTGTAAATACATCATGAGAATATATTGACTACTGCATAAAATATAGTATATAAGTTAGCAATTCAACTCAAATAGTAGAGGTAGCTGGGGAGAGGGAGGTCTGGGTATCCCTCCAGAAGCTGCTACCCCCGCGACCCGAACCCCGGACAAGCGGAAGATGATGGATGGATGGATGGATGGATGGATGAAGTTAGCAATAGTAGAAAATATAAAATAGTGCAATATAGTTTCACATGATCTGTACAGTATATGCTTTTAAAAGCACAACTGCTAAGGCAAAAAAATTGTAAATGTATATATTCAGCCAATGTTTTATTCATTCATCCTTTTGTACCTCCTGGTATTCAGCTGCATTATGGGTAAAATGACTTATTTTATTGTTTGCCAATTATTAAAACATCACGCCATCACTTAACAATGGTGCTTCAGGTCCAAGGTCCGTAGTGCAGTGATTAAATACCAAAATGATGTACTGATGTAATGAACCTGTAGTACTTTCATATTTTACACCCCTGCTTAACCTACCTAAATAAGATGATACTCAAATTTAGTTCACTGATCAGTACCGAGAGGTATATAAAAGTAAATAAATAACCTCCAGCTTTGTGAAGCTCTGGCATACAGTTTTTATCGAGATTGTGTCACTGAGCGAGTTCCTTGTTGCTGGTCACTAGTTTTATTTGATCCAAACAGGCAACCAAAAATCAAGGAAAAATGACTTTACTATGGGCAGCATTCCAGAGAGGCAAAGAGCTGGTGTCTAAGTTGCAGGTGAGTCAGACACGAAAACTGCTAAAATATTTAAGGTCTAACAGTCTCAAAAATCACGGTAGCAGACGCCAAACTAAAACAAGCTGTACTGGCATGATGAAGCACAACAAGGAGAGAAGAAAAAATAAATCTGCACCTCTGTGAGCTTCACAATGCTGGAATTTATGGCAGGACTACAAAGGCCATACTGTCAACCCACAGTGTATGTTGGTGTGGGAGTCATTCGGTCTAAGGATTGCGTCGCATGGTAATATACTGGATAAGGAATATGAGGCCATTTTACAGAGTGAGCTGTATCCTATGGTGCAAACGCTGTTCCTTCAGGACGTTCCAAAATGATAATGTTCCCATATAAATTACTAAACAATTTGCAGAGTGATTTCAGGAACAGAAGAATAAAGTCAAATGCTTTGCATTACCTCCCTAATCACCAGACCCAAGTACCACTGAAGTTTTAATGGACATTCTGGAGAGCAGAATCCATAGTATATTTCTCCTTTATTCTTCAACCTTGTCTTCTTGACGAATCATCCAGTATCATGATACATAATTCAGGACTTATAAGGCAGCATTTCAAGAAGCACATTTGTCATAGTTAAGAGTTTTAAATGGCATGGATTATCATATATACAGCAGCTGAATTCTGTTTGAATATTTAATCTCGAGACATATCACTTATCACAAAAAACCTACTATACATTGGCATTCCTCATTGAGATGAAGAACCTGCAAGGACCTTTCTTTGCCCAATACTGACTGCATGACCACAGCCTGCACACACTCACCTCTGGCTCTTTGTGAATGGAGGGGTCCATCTGAGGACTAAGGTAGGGGAAAAGACACACACGATCTCCTCGCCTAAGGCGGTATGCCTTTCCATCCGCCATTTCCAGCACCATATCCTTCTTCACTTCCCGGTTGATGAATATGGCAGCGGTAAGTCTCAGGGTTTCATTCAGAACACTATCTGTAGTATAGAAAGAGTACCTTTGTCAAATTCTCTCTCTTACCTAATGCTTGCCATTACCAGTTACTTTAAATTCTACTTCTAAATGCTTTAAATTCAAACTCCATGTATGTTTCCTCATTTTTTTGTAGTTCGCCCTTAAAAGTGCAGCTTGATTGAAGTACAGTCGAAAAAGTGCAGAAACGAAACAGTGTACTTCTGAAATCCGATGCATTAGTAGCTGCAACTCACTCCGTAAGACTGACACCTTGAGAGATGTAACAGGAACATGCTTGATGTTTAATTTTCACCTGGACCAAGGAGCATCCACTTGAGAACGCCCCACAGAAGTTCTCTTACTCTTACTCTCTTATAAAATCAATCCATTCAATGCTCCATCTCACTCTTTCTAATCACTTGCTTGGATTTTTTCCTGACTCATTCTCCTGTCCTGCGAATGAGACTCAGCTGGACAGCACCAGCGAGATGAGATTCACAGAGCGCTGGGAGTAACACAATTGCAACCCAATCCAACAACTGCTGGTAGTGAATGAATGAACCAAAGCTAATTTTCATCTGGTTGTCTGCACATCTCCTCGTGCTTTTCCAAGTTGCCTGAATGGCACAGCAGCTTTTATCCGCCAGGCGTAAGAATGGAGTTAGCACTGACATTGTTCGCTAAAGCACTTATGATATTCTTCACTTAAAAACTGGGAAGTAGCCTTCTACAGTAGGTGGCAGAAAAAGGTGTGAAATGTGCTGTTGGAGGTGGGGGAGCAGGGAAAATCTCACAATCAATATGATTCCTATTGCTTTATATCAGCATCTGTTATTAAAAGGGGGGCAGTAGTCTTTAGCGGATATGATTATGAAAGGTCAGCCCTACCTCAGCCACAGACTTATTATAGCACACTAGTTCATACAATTATATTTTACACACAGAAAAAAACATATGAAATGCAGAAGGAGACAACCTGGAAACCAAAAGTCTCTGAGGTTTCGGAAGTAGTTATGGTCAAAATTAGAATGTGCATGCAGCCATAACATCTAACTTGAAGGGTAATTAGAATAAAATAAAGCATTTGCCACACATGGCAAGGCAAACTGATTAAGAGAACTAGAAAGGAATGGAGAAAAAGAAAATACATAATAAGGTACATTATAATGTTACTTTAACATGGGACATAATTGTACCTTGAATTCTTTGGAAATTATAAAAAATATAGTCTATCAAAGAGCAACAGCTAAGAGTTTGGTAGAGAGGGTAGGATTGTGATTGGATGTTGATCAACAAATTGTAGATTGAGAAATATTTGGTGGGACTAGTTTTGTGAGAACAGGAATAGGCCTAAAATTATATAAAAACAGCAAACTAAGTTCCTTGAGTCACCTCATTAAAAAAAGAAAAAAAAACTTGCTTGTGCATTACACACCCTGATCGGTACAGATAGGATAACATACGGAAGGTAAGCACACACACACAAACTCCCAGACAACAAATACTCAGAGCTCAGAACTATATGAAATATATTTTTTGCAAAATATAGATCCAATTGAATCCCCTCAAAATTATGCTGGCTGATAAAAGCCTATGATAACAAATAATTTCTATAAGATTTCTGTTCCTTTTAGCAAAATCCCTCACAAATTCATTGATTTCAAGTCTGTTAGTTATTGATTTCTCATTGGCAAAAATCAGCAGATTTTTTTTTTCCCAAGCAACTTTGTCTAAAGGAAGTGAATAAGAACTCATGGTACATATAGAGAAAGAACTTTCACGTAATGCAACGTTGAAACATAAACAGAATACAGCACTGGGGATTCTCTTTATAACCCTGAAAATAGCTGCACACTTTTGAAAGATCAAGACAGTCACTGACACAGGCCTTGCCACATTCATTTCATTTTATACAGTCTGTTTCAGTGCCTATAAGCTGCTGGGGTCTAACAGAGTCAAATCTAGAACAGAGATTGAGTGAGGAAGACTATTTACAGCAGGTACCAGGTTCATATTTATTTTAGAGAATCTATTCTCTATTTCAGCAATGGTTCTGTCTAGAATTTCAAGAAGTGACCTCCTAAAAGATTGACTTTTAGTCTGTGATGAATCAAAGTCAAAAGTCCTGTGTTCCAGGGTAGAAAGCATCATGCTGTCAGTAATCTGCTATCCTCTTTCGCCTTTAAGGTGAACTGTCTAACACAGTCAGATGACCCAAGGAGTCATTGCTTCACAAATCTTTAAAAACAGGTTTCAATGTATTGACAAGGGTGGGCAATCTTATCCAGAAAAGGTCATTAGATATGCAAGTTTTTTGAATTAGATTACTAATTAGAGGGCTGGTTGGCTAAAGAGTCCTCACACCTGGGTTTGAACAGCGGACCTAAAGGTTATCCACAAAAACTGCATACACACTGCGGATAAGACTGCCCTCCCCTGCTCTAAGAGCTCCGAGGCTTCTGTGCATAAATCTACAGATGCAGCACAATCAGCAGACACACCAGACAGAATATCCTATATGACATTGCGGTTCTCCACTAAACACTTAGTCACGTCATAAAACATAACTGTAAGTCAAACTCTGGTCTTTCGTGATGTGGGGCATAATGTTGTGTGGCAATGGAATTTCTACAAGAGCAAGGAGAAGGATTTTTAGGGGTTTACGAGGCTTAGACTGAACTAAGTTTAAACTGAGTTTAAACTGTTTTCATGTTAAATAGAGGCTTAGGCGGTTACTTCACAAAGATGTGTGATGCGTGTGTCTGTGTCAGAAAACTACGTAACGGAAGGATGTGAATCAGGGAAGGAAGTGAAGTCCACACTGTGCCTGTTTATTATGAGAAATGGTGAGTGTGAAAGAAATATTACTGTGGAGGAAAGTTGAAGGAGAAATTAAAAAGGAATTGCTAAGAAGGGGAATATACAAAATCACAGAAGATAAGAAATATAAAAGGAAGCTCGAGAACTCTTTTGAGATACGTTGTGAAACACCTTTGCTGTAAATGCTGTAACTTCCTTGATCTGACTGAATTTATTAAAGAGCTACAAAACCTCTTCTTGTCGTTTGGCCTCCTCTGTGATGACAGTTGCTGAAACAAGTGAACGAAGGGAGCTAAGATGTTCAAAAAGGGTGTACTAAAGGGTGTACTAAAGGGTGTAGCATGGGTCTGCTTACAATTTATACACCGCCATGGGGTATGTGGAGGTGCCGAGCGGATGCTGTTTAATGGAAGGGGATTTAGCCAGGAAAAATCAGAGCCAGTATGAGAATGGACGAAATAATTTAATTTAAAAAAAATACCACAAAATTCTCAGTCTGCTAGCCTGCAAAGGACAAATCACAACAGTTGCAGAGCCTCTGGGCTCACACGCAACATAACAATCGACTAGACTAAGACATAAGACATAAGACTAGACAAGCAGGTGGCCAGCACCATTTACAAACCATGGTGAAAAACATAACAATCAATTAACCCCTACACAATAATGAAAGACTAAGACAAAAGCACACACTCTTACATATGCAGATAAGCAGATTTACTAAATAAGTACAAAAACAACCCATTCCTTGTAGCACAGGAAAAGACACAATACAGAGGTGGTTTGATCAAGGCCACACCTGTCATCCCCCTGGCCATAACCAACATAGACTAGGCCAATTAGGCCCAGAACCAATTAATAAGGCTTCGCTTGCCGAGGGCACCCTTTTGCTGCCGGACCGATGCTGCCAGCCCGAAAACCAAAACACTCACTGCACCAAATGGTAATCATTTTATGCACAAACATCTCCTTTGCGCTCAAGTTTACATCCCAACCTAAGCACAATAAATATCCACAGCATAACAAAATAATCTTGTGTTGTTTTCCATTACAGGTACATTGCATTTATTAAAACCAGTCCAATGTTTACCTAATGTTGAATGCAAAAGTCCATGTACACATGTGTATGTATGTGCAAACGTCTGTGTGTGCATTTATGTATAAAACAACCTCCATGTACGCCTTCCCTGTGCGGTCACTCCATGACCGTCACAGGGTATAAGAGATGATTATAAGAGTGGATGTAGGCAACGTTTTCCCAAGCTTTTTCAGCACCTGTTCCTGCACTCCACCTATTACCATACTCATTACAGATACCCCATCACAGCATTCACTAATGTGATTAACTTAGTAACTGCCATCAGACGCTTTAATATTTGATCAGACATGTGTTCTGCATCTAGCTGACTGAAGTCGAGCAATGCAGTGATATGTTCTTCTGGTACAGAATTACAAAGAAATCTGATCATTTTGGATCAATTTTCAACGTTGAGTTCCATCACGTTTTATACCGAAGCCTGGTGGGTCCACAATGTTGTATTTCTGTTTCACTTCATTCAGCACCAAGCTTGATAGACTGTCAATAATCCCATTTTGCAGGTCTTTGATCTGTTTACATGTATTAGAGGGAATGTCTTTACTATTTTAGGGTCCATGGATAGTGTGTCCTCAAAAAGTTTAATGAAAAGACCAGCTGATATGCTGTCATTTTGACTGGTTTCCTAGGTTCCTGTGAAGAGGCAGTTCACTACCCCCATAGAGGAGGCTTTTGTCTATCTGCCCTGGTTCTACGAGGCTAGTGATGATGTTAGCAAATGTTTCTCTCAGCTTAATTTCTACCCACACAGATTCTGCAGATGGACCTGCTTCTGGAAACCTTGGTCACATTCTATTGCTGCTTTCCAAAATATAAATCCTGTCTCGTAAATGTAAATCATTTGTAATTCTTTTTCTAAATATGTAACAGAAAAGCAAAAGCAAGCATCAGGTTTAACTGAATATTGTCAGGACTGTGATGATGCCAACTCAATCTGATAGTTTGCATTGTGTTTCCAAATGTCCACTTTGGAAACAGCCGCAGTGCAGTGGAATTGTTCAAGCCATTGTCTAATTCTTCCTCAGTTGCGGAAAGCTAAACATGCTGAACTAGCTGAACATGCAACACAAACTTCTGTTTAGTTTTTACAGTGAATTTTGAGTTTTAAGTGATGGACCCATTCACTGAGAAATAAACAAATAAAGAAAATGATTTGAATCGATACAGGCAACAGATATACTGATATAGGTATATATAATTTTGCACATGGGTAACTTACGTGGTAAATAAAGAAGAGCTAACAAAAATGTAATAACATTGCTGATAACATCGTTGTTATCATATGATAATAAAAATTATGAAGGTGTAGTTAATGAAAACTGTTACCAAAAATTACTTGACAATGGACAGAGAAACTAATTTTTGCCATTCGTTCCTGAATAGCACAAGGTAGAGTTAAAAATTCTGGCAGAGAGGGGCCAGAATACACCTTACACGTTATGCATTCACAGACCATTATGGACAATTTCGAGAGGCCAGTTTGCTGATCTGCATTTGGTCGAGCTGTGTGGGGAAACCAGCAGAGAGCATGCAAACTCCACGCAGAAAATGGAAGCAGGACTGGAACCCTCGAGCCCTGAGGTATATGACACCAGTGCTTCTTACTGATCCACGTTGTAGCCAGCCTTCATATACCCTACTATCCTGAAAGTATAGATGCCTACAACCTGCATGTCTGAGAAACAGCTTCTTTATTCTACCCTGAACCTCACGAAAGGCAGCCAAAACACCACAGCACTAAGGCTCTTGGTGAGACCTAATGGTGTCAAAGTTCATACTCAAATTGCTCGATACCTCTCTTATCTGAGCTGTTGGGGTCCACAGGAAAGCACATTGTCATTTTGACCTGCTTTGCAGCCTTTTAAACTTGTCTTTTTAAATAGTAAACACACTGCCAGAGTATTACATGTACATAAAGGCATCTGATAACATAAGGAGTAATTCAAAATGGTACTTACCAAATACAGGAGTTTTATGTGTATTGTTGAGGCACTCTGCCGAATTAGGCATGATCCTTTCAATCTCCTCCCTCACAGATTGCATGGCCTTTGGGTGGGTCAGCAACCATCCCAGTAACCAGAAGGCAGCGGGCCCTGCATTGCACTGGCCAGAACAGCAGTATGCACTTTATTTTTCACATCTTAATATGTTTGTACTTACTACACTAAAGTACAGCAGTATTACACTTGTCACTTTTAGTGTTTGCACTGCTTATTGATGGATACTGTTTTGAAAAAGGCTTCACAGAAATAGCTAAGAGCCTTTGTTAGCCCCTTGGGTAAGTCTCACACCTTCTGTTGTTTATGACTTAATTGCACGAAACATAAACAAAGACACTGCCCTGTATTTCACTTATTTATATCCAGTCTTCTGAAATCATTGTATTGGGGTATGAAATTTCCTTTGTTCTGTTGTATTTGAGTGAAACACATACATTTATCCAAGAGTGACAATAACTGGGAACCAATACTGTCACCCTGTGGATACAAATAGCATTACTGCATTTATTTTTTCCCTTGCTGGCATTATTGAGAATATAAAAATATTAATGTTTATTAATGTTATATTAATATTATATATATTCATATTAATATTAATGTTTGGCCATGTTATCAGTTTTACTTGCAGTTGCATCATCTGCAGTTGGTTGGGATATGAAAATGGTGTATAAAATACATGATAGCAGCATGGTCTGTTGGTTTGCTGTGGTGAAATAGGTCCTATACTGTCTCACTAAGAGCCAGCCTGTCCCTACTTTGAATATTCAAAGAGTTGCTTATAGTGAGATCGGCAAGAGGAAGGAATATTGCCAAACTTATCAGTACAAAACTTAATCTCTGTATTGTTTCAGTTGAAATTCCACAGTAAAAATAAGTAAAAATATATAAGGAAGTTGCTCAGTGCTGGTAATGCGTGCTTACATGTGCTGGTTACATAATAGCTGTCATCTATGTGTGAGGGAAGTTGTTTTTTTTTTCAAGGGCAGGTGTGTACATTGCCATGCTATATCACCCTTAAGAGTTTCATGCCGCCCTTGTAGTTTTCTGTTGTCTTTCAGCTCTAGCCTACAGTACATGCCTTAGAGGGCAGAATTATGCAGAAAGCAATTTTGGCACAGAAATGTGATGCTGATATGTAGGGCTTTACACAAAGTACTGCTGTCTTTCTGTCGTTTTAGCGTGAAAAGATTATCTACTTGCACAGATATGAAGAATTTTCTGTGGGTTTTCATTGGCCACACCCAAAAGTGATGGTGCAAGAATGCAGCAACAGTTGTTTTGCAAAATGGCCGCTGACTGATTACTATCAGATGGTTGGCTAGTGCATTTTCAGTGTCATATGGTTAAATCAAACATTGCTGGAAAAAGTTATGACATGTGCAATAGACCAATGAAAAGATGCTTTATAAAATGATCTATCTGTCTTATTGAAAGAGCTTTGTGTGACAGTAAATGTACAGTACGATAGGATAAATACCTAGTCACCCCTATACCCACCTTGCATAAAAATAATAAAACTGAAATAAGTGGAACCATAGAAGAAACACCCCTCAAAACAAAACTGGCCCCGGATGGTCATCTCAATCAATATTTTCTTTAGGTGCAACTGGATTGAGCACTAATTAAGGTTTAGTCCATAAGCATTTGGACAGTGAAATAATTTTCATAATTTTGGTTTTGGATATCACCACAATGGATTTAGAATGAAACAATGAAGTAGTAATTAAAGTGTAGGTTTTCACCTTCCATTCAAAATACCGTATTAGCTGTTTTGAAGTTATATGTATACATACAAAACAAAATGCAAAAGCAACCCCAGAGTATTTCATGGCAAAGAAGTGGAATATTCTTCAATGGCAGAGTCTGTCACCTAACCCCAACCCAACTAAAGATGCCTTCCACTTGCTGAAGACAAAAATTAAGGCAGAAAGCAACAACTGAAGATGGGTGAAATAAAGGCCTGGTGAGGCATCACTAAATAGGAAACCAAGCATTTGGTGAAGTGCATGGGTTCCAGAGTTCAGGCTGCCAGTGTCTGTAACACATCTTCAACTAATTTTTACGAATGATCATTACAGCAATGATATGAGATGCTTTCACACTGCCGGAACCTTTTTCTGGAACCAGAACTTTTTTCCAGAACCAGGGACTTTTGTTATGTTGACATTGCAGGAACTCTGGTCGACTGTAGTTATTCGGAGGCTTTTTTAGTACCTACTGCTGACTAGTGACTAATTTTCATTTAAACACAAACTACTGGGGAGGCGCTTACAGGGGCAGCCTGCTGATTGGTTGGCACTTACAGGGACAGCCTGTTGATTGGTTGGCGCTTACAGGGACAGCCTGCTGATTGGTTGGCACTTACAGGGACAGCCTGTTGATTGGTTGGCGCTTACAGGGACAGCCTGCTGATTGGTTGACCAAAGCACTGATGCTAACTAGGAAGTTACATGGAAGTGCAGAAAAACAGACGTAGCGGAGCAAAAATTGAGCAGATGGAATTATTTTTGTATCTCAGTTATTTAATACATCAATTAATAATTTTTTGCTTGCATCTCCATATTTCTGCATCAGAAAATTCAATAGCAAACCAATATACTTTTGTGTAATATTGCCGGTGCCAGTAGTGAAACTTGCTAGCACTTATTAGCAGGATAACCTTACATCGTTTTTATTTTGTGGAAAAAGTACCAGTCATGAAAATCATGTTGTGGGTCATGTAAGTAAAATACAAATATTAGGCTGTGCCTGTTTTGATCATAATTGATCCCTCCAATAACAAAGAAATAACTAACAAAACGACGTATTTATCCTCCATTGATTAGGAGCGGCGGTGCAGTTTCATATGATATTACGCGTGAAGTTTAACCTAAGAACTTTTTGCATCTCCCATGCTTATTTAGCATAAAGGTCCTAGTTCCTGTTGCGTGGTGTGAAAGCAACACATGCAAATGGCCAGGAGCTACAAAAGTTCCAGGTCGAGAGCCCAGAGACTTGTAATGGGTCTGGGACTTGGGTATGAAAGCGCCTATTGTTAGTCCAATTACTTCTGAGCCCTGAAATTATGTATGACAATGGCTACAATACCTCTGATAAACCCCTTAATTAAAGCTGAAAGTCTACACCTCAATCCCATCTTGACTGCTTGACTTCAAATTCACTGTGGTGATATACAGAGCCAAAGCTATGAAAATTGTGTCATTGTCCAAATGCTTAAGGACCAAACTGTATGTCAAAACATTTAGACTAGCTTCCGGTCTCCAACCATGTTCTTGAAATAAAAAGAACAGAAACATGAGGCTAGCATAGCTAGCCATCTGCCTTTGGAATGCCTGATAAGAAAACCATATAAGTACTTGTTGGCTGATGATAATCCAAGTCCATTTAAAACATTAACAAAAAAGTTTTGCAGTGCAAACAGATAGCCATGCTCAGTGTCTGTTAGGGTTAGGTGACAAACTCCTTACCTGCGTAACCCAGAGCTGGAGCAGCATGGCCCGCCGCTGTGTCTCCTTATCCAAGCCCATCTCCTGCAGATATTGGTGGTATTCCTGCTGCCATGAGCTTGAAACAGCTGGCCTGCTTCGGCAGGACAGGGAAAGCAGGTTCCACAAGTGCTCACGTGCTGAGCGAGCTGTCCTCTTCTCCCCTGGGAACATGGATGAGTCTTGTTTAACCAATGGGAGGCATGCAGGAGAAAGACTAAAGGCATACTCGTGAAATTCATGTCAGAGGTATATAATGGAAACGTGTGGGGGTAGTTGCTGAATAATATGCGGAAAAAGTACATTTGGTAAAAGTTTGATGGTTAACTCCAATGGATCTCTGGATGGAACTCTCATGCTATAGACTGACCTATAATAGGTCATCCATATTGTTTGCGAAGCAAAGATGAAGAAAATTTGCACAGGTGTGGGCTTTTTCAAGCCAGGATATGCAGTTTAAGCATGAAACTGGTACTTATATTAAACATATCTATCTCCATCCAACTTGAGCACAAAGTACAGTGCCATGTTGTACCCTGGACAGAATGCCTGTCCACTGCAGGGCACAGACACACAGAATAGTACTCTATGAGCAATTTAGAGACACAAATAAGCCTAATTTATTTTTTTGGACTGCAGGAGGAACTTAATGACACCTGTGCAGCACGGGAGAACGTGTTGGCAAACTCCACACACATACACAGATGGCATTAGAACCACCAACCCTGGAAGTCTGAGGCAAAAATGCTGCCCACTGTGCCACCCTTATATGAGAGATGCAGTTGAGAATGTGACAGACCCACGTCCTATTAACACATATGACAGGATGTGGTTCTTAATACTGGCTGTGACTTTCCCCTGTTGACAGCCAGCAGATGACGTGTGTTTGTAACAAGCTTACACAGATGGTCCATTATACTTTCGGTTGCATGCAAATGTATTCAAAAAGCGAATCATTCCTGACGAGTAGTTGTTACACTTTCCAGAATATTTTACTTCTTACCCAAGTTCAGAGTTGAACGTGCAGTTTTTGCAAGGAGGCCATCAAATGTCCGAAACTCTTTGTAAACCTCATTTACTGTGGTTCCATTTTGTTCCAGGCCAAACAGTGTGAGGTACCCAGCCCTACAGGGAGAAGGTAAATAGGAGTTCACTGCATAAAACCAAACATGTTGGTAACAGGCCTGCAAATTCAAAACATAACAGTATAGACCTGTATACCAACTGGCTTTCAATCTTGAGTAACTGAAGAACAGCAAAAAAAAAATACTTAAGTGTTTCTGAAAAACTGTACCTGCAACTTGTATACAGTACATCTGATACTTTCCTATGTACAAAAGCTAGACATCTGTATGAAATACTCAACTGCAGAACTCAGGTAAAACACACACAACAGAATCCAAAACAGGACATTCCCAACAGGACCATCCATTCTCAACTCCCAAACAGGCCACCAACATGCATGCTGACTGGATGGACTAGCAGCATAGCCAAGTGAGGAACACTGAGGAACACCAGAAAACGGGGTTAAATTTAAAAAATTAAATACAATTAACCCCATACCGAACTACCAGCTTTGGAACACAGACACTCCTCTACTTACAAACTTTTAACATCTGAACTTTCAGAAATACGAATGAAGAGGACTGTAAGTCCAAATTGTGTTCAATGGGCTCCTTTTTGCAACATCAATTTCCTGTCTGCAACATTAATTTTTTTTCTGCGCACCAGCTCCACCTAGTACGACTTCTGGCCGCTACTCCCGCCGCGCAGCAGCGTAGCGTGCGTACTCCCAGCATCCTAGTTCTTTGTACTTGCGTAAACCCTTAAAATGATGTTGAATAACGACTTACGGACATTTCAAGTTATGAAGGCCGTTCGGAACATATCTCATTCGTAAGTAGAGGAACATTTGTACTGGCTAAGATTGCAAACAGACGCAAGATTCCAACTGAAAACCAAAACCATTAAACGCGACCTATACTCAGAAACTAACCTGCAATCCACACTAAGCGATGGCCCTTATACTCAGCTACTTCTGATTCAGAACAAGGTTATATGGACTTTGCTCATGCATGTCTAATGTAACAACAATAATATACCACAAATACTCACTATGCTGATCAATCCGAAAGCAGTACTTCCACAACACAAAATTTAGTAATATTTCTGTCTATAACAATGGAATTGCTTTTACGGTCAGAATACAAGCTTTGTTAGAGGAATGCTACAGTCATTACTCTGGAATTTTAAAATTTATCAGGCCACAAAGATACACATATCAGATACACATATTTTATGTATCTCAGTGGAATCTTTAGGAACAGAACGGTAAGTGTAAGATAAAGGATACTGAAAGCTAGTTGCAAGATGACAAGATGATACTGCCAGACTTATAAGAAAAAAGGCAGTCATACACAATGCCTGGAGATGAATTGACTATTGTAGGTATGCAGAAAATTTATGAAATAAGATCATATTAATAGATGGTTTGTAAGTATGTGCATGTACATGTTTAGTTGCAGGTTTTTTGTAGTCATGACTATGTGGTTAAAACATGATCCCATCCTGTGTATATTAAAGACTTCATTGTGCAAAAATCCCAAATAAGACTTACTTAAAGAGCAAACGGTAACAGAAGTCGAAAAGTCCATCCTTTTTCCAGTTGGTTGTGTTCTGGATTGTCTCAGGTGACCTCACCAGAGCTTGAATGTTCTTGTTCATTAAGGTACACAGGTGGACCAGGTTTTGTCCTTGGAAATGTCTGAGATAACACAAATAATCCATGTCACCAATGTTGCCTTTCATACCATGTTTCGCTGTTATTCAAGAAGTTAACAAAAAAAATTCTGTTTCCTCAAAAAACATAAACCATCTTTTCCCCTGGAGAATTTCCATGAGCGTCACATTGTACAACAGCTTATTTACTCAGGGCTGTTTTCTTGTACAATTCAGTTCATGTTAGGTTACAATGGTTGGCATGAATTTTTAGCATTGTACTGTACAGGTTTATTCTTGACAGATTTGTGGGTGTTGTCACTTGTGATTTTTAGACACGTTGAAACATGCAGTTTTCACACAGAGGGTTAGTTTAGATACGTACTGCTTCATCCACAACCTCCCGTCAACTTGGTTCTTATTTGGCCAGTTAAGGTCAAAGACCCTCTGAACCACCTTCTGGTTGCTGTAGTCAAGCGAATCACAGTCCTGGAGAACAGCATCGTATGACTTTGGGTCCAGTAGCACAGTTATGTAGTGGCCAGCGATACGGACCTATGAGACATAATTTGTTTTCTTTACAGTCACAACAGTTTAGATGATCTGGGTTTTTACAGTATAAATGATATGGAGCATAGCAGTAGTATTAAAGGTAATGGAAATATCTGTCTCAGACTTTTACATGGCTTATTTAGCTGAGAAAAATCAGATTTAATCAGGTGTACATTATCTGAAACTAAAAACATGATCAGTTCCAGATTCAAAATGACCAGTTTAAAAAAGTACTGTTTTCAATTCTCCTACATTGATTGTATTTACAACTGAATTGCAATTAATCAGAGGGCATATTTTCTGCGTGTCATACTCAACACACATCAGAGGTTCAATACCTCTGTCGACATGTGTGCTATGCTCACGTAAATGTGGATTTCAAAGACGTGAAATCACACCATATTGCAGAGCATAGCCTAAACATACAACAAAATAGCCACTTTGGCAATGAATAATTTAAAATGACTTACTGTGAAAATGTCACCATGTTTCTTCTTCATTCGTGATAAAAATTTGGCGGCATCTCTTGAAAAATCAAGGGCATGTCCCAGCCATGGAATAAAGCCGCTGTCTAATGGCGGCTCATCCTTTGATCTGCGTTTAGAGAAATATGGGAGACAGATAACTAAACAAAGCAGAGGAACATGTATATTTTCTCACAATCGGTTTGCTCGGTTTACCCTGTTCTGTATTTAAATGGCACATAGTCATTGGTCATTTACAGTCATTCTACCCCAGTTATACAAGATCTTATAAACATCAGCATTTAAGAAACAAAAAATGAAAAAGATTTTAGTAAACAAATAGTAACACCAGTGTTATTACAAATGTGAACGGAAGAGCAAGACATTAATTAGATCGACTGATAAACAGCAGAAATTTTCTGTGAGCAATTGTCTCGCATACGATCCATGAAACTCAAATCATGCCAGTGTTTATTTGGGGAAGGAAGTTCCATGACATATATAGTAAGTAAACCAGAGCTTTTAGAAGAATGAACAATTCTTTTACGTAAAAGGTTCATAACATGGATGATTTACAATTCCAGTTATTACATAATATGCCTACGTGAAACATATTGTATATCAACTGGAATTCCACCCTTCGTCTACAAACAGAAAATACCGTGCGATAAATTATCTGTAGTAATTCCTTCTCGTTAAGAAGTTACTCGTATATAGTAAGCACATATTTGGTCTCCTATATAGTAAATATATGAGCTGAGAGATAATAGCGAAGCTGTCAAAATGCGTTGCTTTACATGCCAATCCAAATATATGTCTGCGTTTTTCCTATCAGTTAACATTAAGATATTTAAGGAAATTATAGGTCTTTTCTAAAAGACTGCGAATACCGCAAATAAGCATGCACGTTAAAGACTGTATAAATTATTATATATTACTAATGCAAAAATATAAACGTAAAAAGTGCCGATTGCTCAGACATCAGCAAGTCGATCCTAGAGTGTTCAACAGATATAAGAAGTATTCAGCATAAGAACCGGCTTCATAAATAACGAATGGATTATATGGTACAGTTAAGAAAATGTTAAATAGTGATTTAGTAGTTAAAAGGACAGCGATTAACTTACCGCGTTCGAGTTGTGTAAATAAAGAAAAGAATAATAAAACATAAAACAGTTATTAAAGCTGTCAAAATCATGACAGTGATCTCGCCGGAACAGTTGCAGTCTTAGTCGCGGTCTTCCTCGGTATGATTTTACTTCTTTTATATACTACAAATGAGCGGAGGAATTAGTACCTTATAGCAGTGTGTGTCCTCTCGGTATGTGTCACAAAATGTGTCATCAAACTTCTCTCTCTGTCACAATACGGGACTGGGGGGGTTCCCGGAAAAAAATACATCATAGAAGCCTTAGAGAAGCCTAGCTTATACAGTATAGCATTTATATTCCGAGTATGTATACGCCTAGTTATTGGTCTGTTAAATAACTAAAACTCTTACAATAAATCATACATAAATGAAATTAAGCCTGCATTTACAGTACATGTAACTCGATGTAGGCTATAACTGCGTGCTTATTGAACGGTGTAATTCTTTTATGATTTAAAAAAAAAAAATAAGTTTTGGGGAGGGGGTGCACTTTTAAATCACTTTTCAATTAATATAGTACTTAATTGTGCTGAGCTGCAACAAGCGGACGCAACAGAGACTCCAGAAAACAAGCGACGTTTTTGTCTGCCGAAGTGTACAGCCTTAATCCAGTGGGGTTACAGTAGGTTAAGCGGCGTAGTCACACCATTTAAAAAAGACGCTGCATGACGTGTGAATATGAAGCGACAGGCAAGGCGGAAATATGTTTTAGGAGAGTCACATCTGACGACGCAAACGAGTTTTATATCTTAAAAAGATATTTATATCTCACCAAGAGACTCAGTTTGTTTATGTCATGACTGCGCTCGAGTTGGCAATGACTGCGGAAACAGGGAGTGTTGATTCTGAGGTGACTGGGTGGTGATGAACCCGATGATAAAATCTCTTTCTATGTACACACCCATTTCTTTGTCACTTTAACCCTGTAAAGCTTGCATTATTAAATAATTGCCAGAAAATTCTAATTTTCAGAGACTGAACTGTTTTCTGGATAAAATGCTAGTCCAAAATTTGAAACATGACCTGGATATCCCATTTTTTTTGTATCATATCTAATACATCGGGAATTTCTGGACATGTACAGATCATATTTTATCAACCAAAAAGATACATTTGTGCGCCTTTAGACTTGGCATACTTAAACATGTTTCACAGCATTTGACAACTTTTTTGAGTATTTTACAACATTTTTCGGCTTTCTTTCTGTCTTCCTGGGCAGTGCTTGTATCTCTGTCTTGTTTCCTATGTTAGTAAATGGTCAGTGGCCAACCTTTCTCGCATCTAGAGGCATGGCAGTGGTTCATCTTTTGCATGGGGTGATTTCTCATGTTTACTTTTCATGGAAGGCCAAAAATTTCTGTTTTTGTTTAGACAAAGGTTGACTTTGGATCTTGCACGGTATAGACATGTGAGAAGTGGCCTCCTGGAAAGTGCTTGCATCTCTGTCTTGTTTCACATGTTGGTAAATGGTCAACATCATCCTTTCTCGCATCAAGAGGCACAGCAGAATTTCCTGAATCATTTAATCAGTAATAAACTGATTAAAATACATGCAAGGAGTTCATTTTGACCTTTCTACGGAGACATCAACATATCCATCAAACTCAACATTTGGAGGATCAAATGGCACTTTTCTCCACCTGTACTCTTTACTTTTCACTTTGCCCTTTGCTGACTGCTCTGTTGTGCTTTGTTTTGACTGTACTGGTGTCTGATTTTTCTACACTTTCATCATTCATATCTTCATTACTACTATCTGATCCCTCTTTATTAGGCACTCCCTTAGGACTCCATTCTTCACTACTGTCATCATCTTCCTCCCCTAACTGCTCCAGGTTTCCATCAATTATCATAGTCAAGATATCTTCTACACTGTACTTTTTTGCCATCTAAATATACAAATCAGAATCATACAAAGAATACATCGTTACATTTACAAACTATATATTGACTATTTGCGGTCAGCATAAATGTCCAATTCTTCTCAAAATGTGTACTAGAAGAAATACTCAAGCTTAAATAATTAATATATTAGATGTTGTTTGCATTATGGTATAAATAATACAAACTTGATCAAGAAATTGACTAAAACAACAACCGATGCACTGACAAATAAAATATATGTACATACCCGTAGTATCATATTTGATACACGATTTTCACCAACGTTTTTCAATAAAATATTTCATGATATATTAAGTTATTATGAGTTGTTTCACACTAATAAAGGCTCATTTTGAAATATAATCAATTTTCGCTAAATTGCGCTTACGGTAACTGTTCCAAAAATAGGACTTTTATCCCGTGAATATCCTGCCGGCTACAACCTGCGTGCAGCCGTCTTTGATTCTTAAAAAAAGACGTTTTATACCTGCAGTACATAGGTCATCCACCAGAGGGTAAAAGACAGGTATAGGATTATATACAACGGGTTTTTGAGGAAAGGGGTAATCCTATTACTGACGTAGAGGTCTTAGAAACATTGGTATCAAATATGATACATTTGGCGTTATAGGGTATAAGATCGTTTCAAAATATGCCATTTACAAGTATTTTTCTTTTAGAACTGAATTCATTATTTTAGAAAACGAATTAAGAATCTATAAAGCTATTCTTTTTAATGTGATTCAGAGCTGTGGTTCTGAGATTTTATCCTATATTGTGGAAAATGATTGTTGGTGGTTCTGCGTATGAGTATTTCCAAACAAATGTGTTAATAATGGGAACGTGTCAGAATTTGAAATAATTTCCAAATTACGTTCAGGTACTTGTGGGGGAAAAAAACGATTCCTGCAGGATTCCTGTCAGGGATGTTAAACAAGTTCAACAAGTTCAAAGCCACTTTCTCAGTTGGCACTCTGTCACATCTGGCACACAACAGACCTGCAACAAAAAAGTTCCTCTGTTGGAAGCCAAGAACAAATTGCAAAACTCTGCAGCACTTGTGACTCTGCTATCGAACAGTGACGGCATGTGTGTGATCAACAGAGAAGTTGTTTTTGTTATTTCAAATAAAAATTCATGAATCACTGCTATTAATGTTTCACCATTTTGGAACTTAGACACTAAGTATCATTCATGTGGTGAGTAAACATTACTTCCGCATTTTTGTGCATCACTGCCTTAATGCCTTAATTCTTAGGTAATCTAAATCACCATGGTGACCAATGTTTTTCACCTGTGCCCACACATCTACAGCAATCAATGCATGACATAAGTTCCATGAATAGATTTATGGGTTATCAAATACATCAATGTATGTCATCAAATACAAATAATGCATGTTGATGCATTGGGTTGTTGGTTTTTACAATGTAGAGTAACTGCTCTGGAAATTTTGTTTCATGAAACTGATGTTTACTCTTTCTTTGCTATTAACTTGTTGACTGATATTTTAACTATCCAGAATATGGAAATATGTCATCCAGAATTGCTCGAGGGGAACCTGAACAATACATCATGAAATATCCATATATATTTAAATGGATCAATTTGTAAATCAAAGGTTAAACATTTTTTAATTAGTTTTCTCTAATCATTTCTATTTATATGTCATACATCTCACATGACTTACTTTGCATTGAAAACATGACGCTATATTCTCCTGCATCATATGTTTCAGTGAATGAAAGATTATTTCAAGCAGCAAATTATTTTGATGCAGTGAAAGAAATTAGTTGGAAGTTGCCAGTTGGAAGGTTGAAGCAATATCGACAAGATGTTATCACCAGTGATTTGAATACTTTTAAGAGATTAGTAAAATCTAGGAATGTGTATCCTCATCACTGAGACGGATGCGATATATATCTCGATATACTGGCAACGATAAATTAAAGATAGATATGAAGCAATTACTATTGCGATACGATATGATTCACCCTTGTTATGGTGCAGTGCGATTCGGCACGCTTTGGTTTAACACAATGTGATTCAACGCAATTAAATGTCATGCAATGCTAGGCCTACACAATTGAATATGGTGCAGATACAGAAACATCAATCTAAATATAAAATTATTGGTAAAAAAAATATATTGGTCACATTTCTAAATAAAACAGGCACAGGGCCTCTACTAATAATTATGTATTAATAAACCGGATTTTTCTGATGAAAAGACGTTAGAAACAATGCATCTTGAGTTCATCCCAAACTGTATCCGGTGCGCATTTTTAAAATTTGGGCATCATGAACTTTTATGCCGGTGCACCGATGCGAATCGGTGAATTCTAACCATCCATATTAAAACGACATCATCCGAAATTCCATGATCTAATCTATTATCTCTCAGTTGAGCTATAATATTACTCCCCAGCAGAGGGAGCCAGAACACAAGTATCAGATTACAAAACTACGGTTTGTGCTGTAGGGTCCAATTGTGTTTAAACTAATAATTGAACCACTTGCAAGCTGTAAGTTCATCCGTCCATTTTCCTTCCCCACTTGTCGTATTCAGGATTGTGGATATTTGGAGTCCATTTAATTGAAAGTGAATAGCCAAATATTGACCAAAGGTCAGCACAGTTGCCAGGATCTGCCTCTGGGTTTATTGGAGAATGTTTCAAATGTTTAGATTACTGCATTTTTAATACAAAAGAGAAAAATTATGCAAAACACCAGATCACCTGTTCTCACAATGAAGCCAACCATTTCTCAACCATTGGTCGAGCGGTCTGTTGTAACGTCTTCAACTGCGGCCAAATGTTTTGAAGAATGACACGAATATTAATTTTCACAAATTTTTATGATGCAATTTGCATATACTGCAGAATATTTTGAAGAGTGATCAGACGAATTGCACTTAACTGCGCAGTCCTTCTTTGCCATTAAAATGAACTTAATCCCAAAGAAAATCCATTTCCACTGTATTTAAGCCCTGCCACATTAATTTCAGAGATTCTCTTGTTAACACTGGTGAGAGTGTTGACGAGGACAAGGCTGGAGATCGCTCTGTCATGCTGATTGAGGGTGGTGCTTGAAATCATTGTTCTTTCTCTGTTAACCATGGTTACCTACAAGAAACATCATTGCTTTGCGCAAAAAGGGCTTCACAGGCAAGGATATTGCTGCTAGTAAGATTGCACCTAAATCAACCATTCATCGGGTCATCAAGAGCTTCAAGGAGAGAGGTTCAATTATTGTGAAGAAGGCTTCAAGGAAGTCCAGCAAGCGCCAGGACCGTCTTATAAAGTTGCTGCGCTGATATTCTGCAAAAGGTACAGTGATTGGACTGTTGAGGACTGGGGTAAAGTCATTTTCTCTGATGAATCCCCTTTCCAATTGTTTGGGGCATCCGGAAAAAAGATTGTCCAGAAAAGAAAAGGTGAGTTCTGTCATCAGTCCTGTGTCATGCCAACAGTAAAGCATCCTGAGACCATTCATGTGTGGGGTTGCTTCTCAGTCAAGGGAGTGGGCTTACTTATAATTTTGCCTAAGAACACAGCCATGAATAAAGAATGGTACCAAAACATCCTCTAAGAGCAACTTCTCCCAACCATCCAAGAACAGTTTGCTGATGAACAATGCCTTTTCCAGCATGATGGAGCATCATGCCGTAAGACAGAAGTGATAACTAAGTGGCTCAGGGGAACAAAACATCGACATTTTGGGTCCATGGCCAGGAAACTCCCCAGACCTTAATCCCAATGAGAATTTGTGGTCAACCCTCAATAGGCAGGTGGACAAACAAAACCCCACAAATTCTGACAAACTCCAAGTATTGATTATGCAAGAATGGACTGCCATCAGTTAAGATTTGGCCCAGAAGGTGATTGACAGCATGCCAGGGTGAATTGCAGAGGTCTTGCAAAAGAAGGGCCAACATTGACTCTTTGCATAAACTTAATGTAATTGTCAAGAAAAGTCTTTGACACTTATGAAGTGCTTGCAATTATACTTCAGTATACCATAGAAACATCTGACAAAAATTTTACAAACACCGAAGCAGCAATCTTTGTGAGAACCAATACTTGTCTCATTCTCAAAACTTTTGGCCACGACTGTAGGGTCAAGCAAATGCTAAACAGAACAGAGAACGGGACGGGAGAGAGCGTAAAGGGGATGCAAAAAGCAATAACAGTGAAGCTGGAGTTGTGTTTTAGATATATTTAGATAAATCAGGGATACAGAACACCAGGGTGAACTTCAAGAGCAGCACCGGCCAAAAGAAAAAACAAAACAAGTGAGCTAAGTGAACCCCAGTTAAGACTACCCCTAAACCAAAAGAAAAACTGAAACCAAAAGATAATCGCTTACCTAACTGCCTAACTATCCACAAAAGCGGAGACAAAACTAAATGCCAGCCACTCCCTGCAACCATTCAGCCGAAAACGGGGTCAAAGTACAAATACACTTTATGAATACTGAAATAAACTAAGTCAAATCGAAATCCAAAAAGAAGTCACCAAGATTCAGAAACAAGGTCACAGTGCACAGGATGTCAAATAATCTCAAGTAATCACAAATACACCAAGGCATGGGCAACCAAAAGCTAACGAATGTGGATGCTGGTCTTCTTTTATTGTGCTGGGGGATCGGTACTCAACCCCCTTCAAAAAGTCATCATAATTTTGTGCAAGACAAAAGATTTGTACACATATTTGTCTATTCAGTATTTTTATTGTGAACTCATATGCTATAACAATACATTTCCAAAGTCAAACCATTTTCTATAGATGGTTAACTGAAGAAGAAAACAGAATTTAGTATTTGCATAAGTATTCAACCCCTGCACATTAATATTTTGTTAAGAATCCTTTTGCTTCTATAATAGCCTTAATTCTTTCGGGGTAAGTATGTACCAATTTTGTACATTGTTCAGGAGTGATCCTTCCCCATTCTTCTTGGCAGACGTTGCAGAGATCCTCTGGGTTGGTGGGACAGTGCCTCTGGACAACACTTTTCAAGTATTATGACAGATTCTCTATAGGGTTAAGATCAGGGCTTTGACTTAGCCATTCCAGAACATTAACCTTTCTGTTTTTGAGCCATTCCAGTGTTGCTTGTTGCTGTGCTTCTTGTTCAGTCATTGTTACCTGTCTATGTGTGCTGCCCTGCCTGGTTTCCACAATAAACTTCCCTGCGAGGGCTTATAGCTGCTGACAGCCTGCATTTGGGCCATCCTTCTCCCACCATGACGTTACAATTGTATAAGGATTAAACTGCAACAATGTTGCTGTGATGAAAGATACTTGAAAAATGTCTGAGGAAATATACAGTGAATATCATTTATTTATGTTTCACATTTGTTTAATAATTGAATAAAAACCTGAAATTCTAAAAACAGTATGAATGGGCCTGTGAGATTTATAAAAATGAAAATGTGTACCATGCCATCTTACTTGAGTACAATTGGTTAAAATTCAATTTCCCATAGAATATTCTCTAAATAAAAACTGCTGTGAACTGTCATGTTTACATGTGAAGACATTAAGTCCTCTAAGGCAGTTTCATTCATATTTCCAGTGTTCTTTTGGGATTCTAGGACTTCAATGTCTCTGTCAATCATCTCTGTCACATTATCGCACTGAACTGCAATTTGTATGTTTAGAGAAAATCTGCAGGTGACTCCTGAATAAATATTGCACAGTTTTTGTGTACTGTTCCTACAAATTGCAAACAGTACAGCTATATAGAGCAGGCAGACTATGAATCCACTGGAAACCACCGCCTCTCTTCTGGCACTTCCACAAAGTGCCAGGAGCCATGATTAGGAGCTCAAACAAACACATTGCTCACTGAAATGTCTCCACCAGTCTGGCATCAACCAAACTGACTTAATTTTGCAAACATGTTATACCACGTCCCTCTGTGGTAGGCAACAGAATCCATTCATGTATTTTTGGTTCAGTATGACCCTTCAGTTGTAGGATGTCCTACAAGCCTCATGTTCAATAGACAAGACATTTCTCCTAAGATTCACCCTTAAGGTGGGTGTCTTCCTTTTCCTAATGACAGCAATGGAGCACTATGTAATAATATTTATTAGGAAATATCCGAAATTCTACTGTTAAACAGTTGGAATTCCATCTGTATGTCCTGTAGGACTTACCGGCATTTAAATTGTGAACTCTGTTTTTACCTCTCAAATAGAAACTCTCTATATTTAGACACACAAACCTCATGTACACCTAAGATATACTCCATGAAGATAACTATCATTTATTCTATGAATCTGACCTAAGAATATGATCTATTACTATTTTAATGGGCGTAATCACATCTTTATACATAATGGTCTTTATCATATGACCTTTATTCATCATGACCTGTTAATGCTCTTAATATGGTGTTAAATAAAATATTTAAAATGTATTAACTTCAGTACTTTTTCTTTTTTCTCGAGGGTTCACTGTATGTATTTGTTTCTCTACCGTACTCCAGACAAAATATGGAATTAGTCTCTTAGAGGTACAGACAACAGACATTTGCTAATTCACCATTTCCCCTGGGCTTTTTTTTCTTTTTTGCATGGTATGCCAAGCACTGTAAAAGGAGAACTGATTAAACCTCTATTTCCATTTTAAAAGGCATCTGGCCTAAGGCTTTGCTTGACTGGAAGTTGAGGGTTAGTCCCCCCATTTGCTTCTGATTTCGACCAAACCGGTCGTTTGTGATGTTGTTTGGATGCAAATGGGGGTCCAATTTCATGCTGGTGACATCACCATGTAAAAACTGAAACAGCACAAATTTCAAAGGCACTAGCTAGCACAGATGATTGAGACCAGTTTGGTTAAAATCTGAAACATATGGGGGCCAAACTTCACGCAGGTTCATTGTGTTTTAAATCATTGCCGAATGGCTCACGTTAATTAAACATATTGTAATATGCAATTAGTTTCTTTTGTTGTTAGGTTATTGCTTTATAACAGATCTTTCCAGGTATCGCACATACTTTCAATGGTCGTCGGACTTACATCCAGTTGCTTAATAGGTTTTAGATTTTGATTGTTTATAAAGAGAAAAAAACTTCCATGTGTTTTGAGATCATAAATGGAGAAAAAAAAAGTCTGTTGACATAGTGGAGTGAAATGCTTTTATGGCTGCTTTATTTCAAGTTCAAGTTTATTTATAAAGCATATTTTAAGCAACCGCAGGCGACAAAAGTGCAGAATAATAAGATTCATAAGTCACATATATAACTGACAAAAAGATACATTAAACAAAAGCACATGGACAGTACACTAAAAACAACCACAGCTCCAAGAGCAGCTAACACTTGGGATCTAATCCCAGTAAAATAAAATGGTCTTGAAACAAACAATAGAGAAAACAGACACGACATAGAAATAACTAATTAATAAAGTCAATTTATAATTGGGCAATTCTTAAATGGACAATAAAAAGGCTCTCCAACCGAATTAAAAGCTAAGGAATAAATATATGTTTTGAGATGAGATTTAAAAGATAACACAGGAGACTGCCTTACATAGAGGGTAAGTCATTCCACAGCTTGGGGTCAATAGCTACAAACGCCTGATCGTCTCGTTGCTTTAGTCTAGATTTCGCAACTACCAGAAGTTGGTGGTCTGCTGATCTCAGTGGTCTGCGTGGACGATGAGTTTGCAGAAGGTCAGAAGTGTATGAAGGAGCTTGACCATGCAGTGATTTAAAAACAAATATTTGAAACAGGCAGGCATTTGCACTGACCACATGTCTCACCTGGTTACAGAGCTTCAGTAACCCTGAGGGACAGCTGCCGTGTGGGCTGGAGGCCCGGCAGGGGTGCGACTTTGAGGTCCAGCCCCAGGTGGGCAAGTTCCACAGAAAAGCTGATGCCTTCTCTCATCACCCCTGTGAGACAGGCAACTGCCATAACTGCCGCTGTGCTGAGCAGCACAGGAGATCAGCGGCAAGGGACTGGCGGTCACTGACTGCCAACAACTGCGCGTGGAGCAGGCAGGGACCCGGTGCCGGTCCGAGTGAAGGACTGGCTGCAGGCAGGGAGGCAGCCAGAGGTAGAGAGAGGTCTCCATACTGGACCCGGAGACCAAGGCCCTCTATTTCCAGTGGGGGGCCTTTGAGGAGTGTGACGGGCTATGCTACCAGTTCTTCCGTTGCCCGGGTAGCAAGTGACAACTGCTGCACCTGCTAGTTCCCCAGAGCCTTTAACACACGGCCTTGCGGGTGGTGCATAGCACAAAAGAGGCCGGGCACTTCTGGGCGGCAACGATGCTTGGGAAATTGTGGAGCCGCTTTTATTATCCTGCCTGCAGCCAGGACTCCATGCTGACGGTCCATTGGTGTGACATGCGCACTGCCCAGAAAGGACCGAACAGTTTAACTGCACGCTCTCCGCACAGTTCGACTTCCTGGTCGCCCACCACCAGCACGACTGGTCCTCTGGGTATACAGAACCACAGTGCAGGAGAGCATTTGGTGCATGCTGGCTGTGCTGAAGTTTGGGCAGGAGTTGTGCACCCCGCTGCACCTGGTGTTCGGGCTGCCCCCAGAACCAGAGGTACCAAGGGAGCCAAACATGAAGAATCTGTGATGCCGCCAAGAGCATCTGAGGGGTGCATATGAGCTGCTTCAACAACTCCCGGGTGCAGCGACCACCGGACTGAAGCACGCCTACTAGCCACGCAGCCGCGGGCAGGATTTCAACATCGTGGATCATGTTTGGGTGTCCTCTCCCTTCCATAAGCATGGACGGTTGCCCAAGCTGGACAGCCGTTGGAGGGGACCGGAGGAGATCCTTGAGCCCCTCTCTGATGTGGTTTACCACATGCGGCTGCCCAAGAGACTTAAGGCTGTGGTCCTGCACAGGGATCGCCCAGCACAGGGTTCAAATCCCAGCTCCCTACTTTTTCCAAAAAATACCAAACAACCCATAATGTACCAGGATCATCACAGACCAACAACCCAACTGGGCTCC
>JAODLC010000113.1:25679977-25691801 GCA_026781145.1 Hippopotamyrus pictus
TGCTTCAGCCGACCCGGACCTCAGCCGATAGTGCCAACATTCAGCCGAAATCGGGCCGACTGTGCTTGCTATCTGGGGATATTCAGGCAATGAAATTCAAGTTCAGGTTAACACATTTACATTCTGGCAAATAAATTCAAATTCTTGTTGTGAAACTGATTTGCCGCCGTACAAAGACGCTATATCTTCTTGATGTTTTCTTTAATTGACAAACTCTGAATAAATCGCATGCTTCTGGGTGAATCGTGAAATGATTCGTCCCTCATTTTCCTACACATATCTACATATACACTTCATACATACACTACATTGATTACGTTAGGGGTCATCAACAGAAGTACCTAATCAGGGGGAGATGTGTGGGGTTTTAGCGGCAGTGACTAGAGACTGTTATGGAATAATTCGTCGATCGTAGCCTAAGATGTAGTATAAGCTAGTCTCGACTACGAATGTTGGTTGTATTATTATTTCACCAGCAACGTGTTCTGAACTTTCAGTCCATACTACTAATAATACAATACTAACATTTACACCATGTCTATTGGTGAGGCGTATATTGTCTGTTTACAGAATTGTTCTGAATGGAGAAGGGGAAAGCCTATAAGTATATGAATTTGTTCTGAAACACGAAATATCAAGTTTTTTTTTATTAATTTGACAACAGATTCTCATAATATTATTAGTTTCAGCTATTGCAGTCATAACGACTGCAAAATATATACTCAATATAAAACAGTCTGCAGGACTTGCATATTATTACAGCATGTACTCACACTCAGTGTACGTAACACATTAATAATTAGCTACCATGTGTACGCCCTAATTTTAATGAAAATATATTATTGCTAAATATAAGCTCTGGTTTACTTTTAAAATATTTTCACGCAAGAGTGACCATTTTCCGGCTGCTGTAGTGTCAGAATCGGCGGATGATGGCAGGATTAGTCGCATGAACAGCTCAGTACACAGAGACCTGAAAATATGTAGGGTAGCAGTGGGCGGAATCCGAAGTGACGTTCGCGTCCACGAATCGGGCCACTTTGATACAACGTTTGCAGATCGCGTTGAAAAAACTGTGCAAATCCCGGACCTATGGCCACTGACAAGTCTGCTGCAGCGTGTTAGCGTGTAGGAAAAAGACCCGATGCACCTGAAAGATGTCCACTGCCCGGATAATGCTTTTGTCATTCGAGAAAGAGGACTGAAATTGCAGATTGGTGTACGATGGCAACCCTGGTATTCAGATACTGAAACGTCGGATAGTAGCCTTGCTTGTTTCGCAGCTCACGCAGCTTCCTAATCTCAATATGTCAACCCAAAAGTTTAAGAAGGACAAAGAAATCATCGGGGACTATGAAACGCAAGTAAAAGGTCAGTGTTCAGTATGCTTAGGCTGGTCCTTAATGTTTCGTTTATGTCGTACTTTAGACACGAATAGATGGTTAAACCACTCTCCGTGTGTATGTCAATATTACAGTTTAGATAACTAGGATAACTTCTTACCGTACTTTTAAGGCGAGACTGCAGTGACTGGAAACCTTATTACTATGGGACTTTACTGAAGACCCAGATATCTGTAAGACGAAGGCCTGAATTAAGTTTATGGCATTTGAAATTTTCTAATATACTTCGTATTAGGTATTTATATAGAAATTGCGTTTGGCTGGGTTAATACCTATCAGTGATTCATTCGGTGCCATGACCAGGGTCGGCAGAGTGGAGACTATTCATTGCCTCTGTATGATTATTTCTGCAACGTTCTGCCTAAGAAAATGCTAGGTTCAATTGACCTTTTATAATCAGACAGATTTTCACGTTCTTTCTCTGTCCATGCCCAGCCAGGTAATGTGTTGTGAGAAAACGGCACTGCATTGAATTGAAAACGTAGTACTGGATTTAAAATGTATTGGGGTACTTAGTTGTTTTTTTTTTATCTCGTGCTGTCTGCAAAATGATTTTTCATGTCCGTTTTTGTGGTTTATAAGATCACATATTTAAGTTTTACTTGCGGAGGTATTGAAAGTGGATATGCATATTAATCCGCAGCTTTTGCTGTCGTTGACTTATAGCTAACAGTGTTTTTTGATTTGTCACTTTACAAGTCACATGCTGGTTTTGCACGCATTGCTGCTTGTCTCCGCGAGGTTGGCTGCGCGTGCGGGCAGATGGGATGAAGCTCGAGGGAGAGTGAAAAAAATCGGCTGAATTGCAAAAGAAACATGAAGCGCTTATACAGTACGTAACTGAAACTCAGAGAAACTCGAGACAGATTGAGGGCAGTATCGTACATTTTGACATACAGGCACCTGATATCCTTATTGTACGAAATCAAAAAAAAAAAAAAGAAAAAAATTGAGAATGCACATTAAACACGGTTGTATATATCTTAGAACAGATGTATATTTTAAAATACGTTAGGCCTATGTAAAATATCCCATATATTAGTATGCTTGTGCTTAATAACACTACTACTACTACTACTACTACTACTACTACTACTAATAATAATAATAATAATAACTAGGCAAGCCCTACGACTTGGCAGCGAAGTGAGCTCTGTTCATTTCAATGGCTAAGCGCAAATTCGGAAAGTATCGTTTACTAGGTGAAGAGTAATATGGGCCTTTTCATAGTGGCCATACCTGCTGCGGTGGTACTGTGACACACAAACATGGCCCCAGAAGATAAATATCACTGGCGACTGGGGCTTGACTTTGACACACACTGTGCGTACCACCCCAAATGTATTCCTGTATGTGAATGTTTTGAAAGCGTTCACTATATAGCTTGGTCTTTATGAACTCATGGCACTAACACTATATTATATCCTGCCTCAACGCAAACGTTTTATAGTAGCTCCAGTAAGGAAATAGACAGGTACAGTTTTCCAGCAAGAACATACAGTAGATGCTATATACTGTACCAGGGGTGGGCAATCTTATCCGCAAGGGGCCGGTGTGTGTGCAGGTTCTTGGGATAACCTTTAGGTCAGCTGTTCAAACCCTGGTGTGAGGACTCTTCAGCCAATCAGTCCTCTAATTAGTAATATAATTACTAAACACACTTACACAATGGCCCATTCTGGATAAGACAGCCCCCCCCCCCCGCTATATACTATCAGAAAAAAGGTACAGCCCTGGTACAGTTTTGTTCCCCAAGGTACAAACAACATTAATGTACCTCCACTGGAACAACTGGAAAACTGTTCCTCAGGGTCTATTTTTGTACCTTAAATTAGACTAAAAGGTACATTTACCTACAGCTAGGGTACAATTGACAGACCTTTGAGGGTACAGCTCCAGTGACAAGTAATTGTACCCTCAAAGGCACAATTTTTTTCTGATCGTGTAGGTTAATTATTTTTTTACTGTAATGATGCGTAATGACCTTGAAACTACGCTGAATCAGTGGCGATGGATAGATGCTGTGAATTGGATTCATGTATAAAAAACTAGCAAAATGATTTGGGGTTAAAGTTGTGCAGGATTCCTGTACACTGCATACAGTGCTTGCTACATTCTCAGAAAAAAAATGGTAAAAATGTATTCCTTTGCTTGTCACTGGAGCTGTACCCTCAAGGGTCTGCCAATTGTACCCTTAGCTGTACGTCATTGTACCTTTTAAGGTACAGAAATGGACTCTGAGGAACATTTCTGTACCATTGATGATACATCAGTGCTGTTTGTACCTTTGGGATGTTATTCAGAGTCCATTTCTGTACTTTAAAATGTACAATTACAAAGGTAAAGCCTCAGTGACAAGCAAAGGTATAAATTTTTTCTTTTTTGAGTGTGAACTCTTCTCTCTTTTTTGCATCTGTGGCCAGCGTTCACTTCTGAGCCGCAACACCCTCATTGTTTCAATGAAATTGTTTACAAGGGTGCTGTGAAAAGAGAAGGATTGCAATTATTGATTTTTCGTATATATATAAAAAATTTAATTTATAAAATGAACATAACCCTCAGAAGTGAAAAACACTACTTATCTTGCTTTTTTTTTAGATCCATCATAAAGTGAGGCAGAATATCTAATTCAACACACTTGTTTTTAATATATAGATGCATTTTTTTTGTATTTTCACTTTAATTTTTGTATTTTGTTTTCATCAGTACCTGCCAGCAATGCAGAGGTCAAACATGGGTAAAACATGGAAACGCCATACAGGGGACTGGAATCGAGGTTTATATCTGTGCATTTGAATAAAAACCCTAATATAATCACGCTAAAAACAGTAGTCTTTTAAATTCATTAATGAGCGTATAGATCAAATACATTTTTTGTTAATTAATTTAATTAATTTATATTATTAAATAATTGTTAGCTTCACTTTATTGCACGGCAGGCCTATATATGGTAAGTTGCTATGAAAAGCATGGTTAAATGGTTTATTGATGATCACTTTCTGTAGATAACACACTACACAATCATTTCAATAATTCACATGAATACATCACTGAAATAATGGTTAATTCATATGATGGCACCGGCCTAATAGTAACCTTATGAGAACATGCATGTGACCTGTTACAAATGCATTCTTGATGGCTTCAGTTTTAAGATATTTTATTATCAAATGCTGGTTTGCATTTGCTGATCACATGCCCAACAGGCACTGACAGTGCTGCTCATACAAGTATTCAGGGTCTCATTTTCACACATACATTGTATGACCCTTAATTTCTGTCAGTGCATCAGCCAGTATAAATGCAGGCGATGGATTGCAGGGTTTTCAGCTCTGGTACAGAATTTAATATGACTTACAATCAATATGTGAAGAAGAGATTTATAGAGAACTGTATCAAAAGCACATTTCAGAAGCCCAAAAATGAACACTTATTTGTGAAAATATATATATAACATCATAACAATTGTAATGAGCTAAATCTCATGTTCTCTGCTGTCAAGTATAGTCATATATCTGTAGTGATAAGCACACTTAGAGCTGTAATAAATTTTTTAGCCTAGCCAGAATTTCCTGGCAAAAGTGCTGTAGACACCATGGGCAGACTACCTTGCAGAGGCTGTTTCTGGCTTCCTCCTGATGTACACACACTCTGATGATCTTCTCAAATGAGTGAGCACGTTGGATGTGCTTCCAGCAGCATAGCCGAGTTTGGTTGAGCAGAGCCGATAGACTCTTGGTTTTATCACCAGCGCTGGTGTACGTTATTGGGAACTCAGAATGTTCCTAAACCGCCGATTATGATCGACTGTAAACAGCATTAGCCGTAACTAGCTCATAGCCACAATTAAGATAACATTTTCCATGTTAGGCATCTACCTGTGAGTTTCGGTTTTGTCCATGTCAATAAATGTCTTCATTTGTTTCATTGTGTGCATCAAAAGGTACATGATAAATAGATGTACTGTTACAGCCCTAGTAGCCACTTTTATGCAAAGCAATGTACAGTTGAGAAAGCAGGGTCAGTCAGTCCATGAAGCAACTGGAGGTCTTGCTCAAGGGCTCAACAGTGAAATCACTCTGCCAACCACAGGGTTTGAACTGGCGACCTTCCATTCATGGGCACAGAGCCCTACCCCTGCATACCATCCCCCAAGCACGCAAAGTCCAGACTCACACAGAGTGTGGGCAGGATTCGAACCTGGGACCCAGGTGGTGTGGTGCAACAGAGACAGCAAGCCATGCCCTGAAAGACACTGTTTTCTGAAACCGTGCCGTGTTAAATGACCTCCAAATCATAGGCATTACTGGAGTGATAGGATTACAACATAAACGGTCTTATAACTGTGGTCTGTTTAAAAAATCATATTCTCCGTTAAATTAATTCACAATCAAGTCAGTAAGTGTTCCCACATGGACTGCTGTACAAGTCAAAAGATATTTTTAAGGATTATGTCACACTGTATGCTGTCTGTTTTTTAATCTCTTTAAACCAGTCAGTCGTGTATCCTGGCCATATGGCATCTTCTGCATGGTGGAGTCGTTTGGTGACTAGCTTGTTTTATTACATTTGTCCATTAGTTGTCTTTCATGCCCTGTTGTGATTGCTAGAGGGACGGCAGGTTGCCCGTCTCTTTGGCGGAGCTTCGTATTTTTTGAGGCTAGTAACAGCAATACGCCCTGAGCTTCCTTTTCACACCAGACTCTCAAGGCGTCCTTATGTTTTAAATCACACTTAGTAGCTTAAAAGCCCCTTCCTGTGTGATGTGGGTGGGTGTTCAGTCTTAGATTGCGTACAATTTTTACTTTCACTTTTGAATGTTTTAGCGTGCTGTATAATAATTTGTTCAGTTCAGGCTTTGTAACATAAGCAGTAATGCTGCTTTACAGTGTTTCATGTAGTGAGTCTGACAATAATGTATAAGATGGATAATAATGCTGTGAGTTTAGTTAGGTCTAGTAAATTATCCTGTTGTTTAAATGGACAGAACTGCTTCTTTGGCAGGGGGAGATTGGCCAACACCACACGACCAAGTACAGCAGAAATATTTCCCGCAAACCACTGGGTTCACATTTGCTGCAGAGCTTTCAAAAAAGGAGAATTTTGAGTGGAAACAAAAATCTGCTGACAACAATGGAAATTATATCTGCAAATCCACGGTGCATTAGTTATATCGTCTTTGGAAGTTCTGCAATGCATATGTGCCAGGCTTATTTGTTTAGGTTTCTGGAACTGCTGCATTACTTGTGTAGTTTGGTGTGATGGTAACGGTGAAGCTATTGAACAGTGGTGCTGAGATATGGGGTAAAACACTGAGATTATTGTTACCATCATCCAGTGATTCATAAAAATTAGTTTTTGCTCTGTAAGCTGGGTGCTTTTGTTTACAAACTGTGCAAACTATAAATCTGAAACAGTGGATACTGTTGTATAAACTAGGAGTTCCCAGAGTTTTGGTGACCACAGACCAGTGTACGTTCTGCAGTTTCACTGATCAGCATAACTTGCTGAGGGTGGGGGTGAGGGTAGATTGAGCGACTGTTTCTATTTTTTTCTCTGATGCGATCAGAATGCTTGAACATCAGGTGGTCATAAAACAAGCGTGACTTGAAAATATAGAGGTCTTTTTTGTACCCTGTGGTACAATTTGAAACTGCCTATCTCACTACCACACTGATACACGTGCTCCGCTATAGTGTGTCAGACTTGAGGCTGGCAGATAGAATCTCATTTCTGTTTAATTAGTATTGGCTAGATTTTTGGTCTTGCTCTTCATTTTCTAAGAGAGATGTTCCTATACTGGTTCCTATACATGGCCAGAATGTTTTGTTTTGTGGTTTGGAAGATAAAAATGACAATTGTGTTAAGAACAAGTAGTTATTTCTTTGTTTTATTGTGAGTGGTACTAACTTTTACCTTAAATTGAAAAAAAAATATATAAGGCATGATGCTTCTGCTTACCTAGGAGATGCAGACTGAAGACTGACAACAAACAATCAAGGCAAAAAATGGCTACTCTGAATTAAATACTCATTTAAAGGGCATGAATGCATGCCTTTCTTTACTAAAGGCAGACTTATTTATAACCTGAGTTGCAGGTTTTGTCAGTAAATAGTTAACCACTTTATACTTATTTTTTGAGATTCAATATTTGGTATACAATGTATATTTTTCCTCTACTTTTGAATAAAGTAATAATAATAGTTGTTATACACGCCTCCTTTTGGATTAAAAGTTATATTGGTTACATGTAATGTTTGCCTTACTGATGATGTATGTTATATGCACATTTTATAATCGGGTACTGTAAATGCATTTTTGTGTATCACATATATGCAGTGTATAAAATATTTTATTTGGATAACACTCCATGCTTGTCATTTTAGATCACATCCCTTCTTAGAACATTTGGGTCAAGCTCAAGTTGAAACTGTATTTAATGTTTTCTCCAAATGCATGGTGTTCATATTCAGTTAAGTAGCAAAGTAAACTTTAGTTAAATGAAAGTCTTTTCTAATGTTTTTCTAAAATAGATGAGCTCTGATACAGCCATAATGGAATTCTGACAGTGTCTTCTGTCTGTTACATGCTTAACCACTTTCAATGTTACATAGCCAAAATGGACTAAAAATAGATTCATTATCCTTTTTATTTTGCTCATATGAACAGTTATCCTGTTACACCATCCCTTTCTTATATTCAGACCGGTAAATGCAACATGCATGTATATTATTTTAACTGGTAAAAGGTTCTTTTAACTACTAACACTGCACATCAATCATGGTTATTTCATTTTGTAGATGTTCACATTAACAAACAGGTTTGTTAAAAAGTGATAATTCTTAAGACTTAGCAGCAATCAGAATTTGTCAGAGTTAATGAGGGCAGAATATAGCCTAATGAGGGCTTGCCTAATTGCCTTCCTAAATTTAGCCAGACACTCAGCTTCTATGCATAGGTTACAGATAATTCCAGGGTAGAAATAGCTGAACTTTATCACTGAAGAATTTAGGTCTCTATAATATGATGATGGCCTGTTTTAAAAATGATGTGTTGATGTCAAGATTGTGTAAGTTACTGTAAACTGAGCAGTGCATTTGGTAAATTTATTTGGAATATTAATTTGGAAGAACAGGAATGATATTTTAGAAATTTCGCCAAGAAAATTGAAACAGTTGTAAATAATCAGTGTACAGTTATTACTGTATCTTTAACTAATGGAAAATTGGGCAGGCGAACACATGCACACTCACTAAGATGCACTTATTTGACATAAGCCATGAAAGACTATTGCATCATGACTTATTTCATTTTTGGTGTCAATATAAAATGTCTGTTTACAGGTCAAGGACTTCTGGAAAAAAATTATGTTCTTCCATATGTGAGATGTGATTAACTTTTAGCCACGCTGCTGCAGTGCTCAGGGCTGGCTTGCTTTGATCAGCAGGGCTCAAATCTTCCTTGCAGTGCTGCCAGCATTATTGTGATCATGAAGGTCATTAACACCGTCATGGAGGATCAACAGGGCTCTGTGGACGAAAGTCTGAGAGCACCATGATTGGCTGGAACAGCAAGGCCTCCATCTCTTGGTTCCTCTTAAAAATAAAAGATCATGTTATTTTTATTTATTATTTACATCTAAGCTTATAGAGTATAAGTGGGGGAAAAATCAAGTCAGTTACAAATCACTATTCTTCAACAAGAGTTAAAAAAATATTTTTTTTTACTCCACATTGGCTAGACCAGCCCAGTTTAATGCAGTTATGCTGGTCACATTTGTTAATTGTAATATATTTGCCCAGCTGAATGCAGCCTCATTTTGTTAAGGGACTGACATGTGTGAATCTGACATAGAACAGAGACTTATCTAGCATCAGCTCAGTTTAAATTTTATTTATTTTGCCCTAACGTTGGATTCTATAAAATAAACAGACACTTAGACATGCGTACAGCAATGGTTTGCTGCAGTTTCAGTACAGCTGGGAGACACAATTAGGAACCCTAAACCAAACCAAAGGTTTAGATTCTTTTGATATGTATAAATAACAAAACAAATGCAAATAATACTGCATCATAACAATTGTCAAAAGTCATGATAAATCCTGAAGTAATTTCACCATCACTAACTATAATAAATGTAATAGTAATTATTTTTTTAAAAACAGTCAATCAGTCCATGTGACCATGGTTACTTCATTCTAAGGGGCTGTATTACATTCACCAGCAAATCACTTGTTTTCTGTCTTGTTGATGTGTTATGGCTTCTGTTGTTTATGGGTGCAGGCACAGCATTTTTAAGGTTCCAGTAAGTAAGAGCAGTCAGAAACAGTTAAGGAGCTGGTGAGGACAAGGGGAAAACCAAGTAGGGGTTACGTACAAATGTGATGTTGCATAGGCTGTTATTGAAAATATTAATTGCAGTGATGGAATAAGCGACTTAAGTCATTCATAATAAGTCTAAGTCAGGTCTCAAGTCAGCAGTTTCCAAGTATAAGTGAAGTCGAGTCCTTTTCCTGAATTGGAAAACAAGTCTTAAGTCATAAAAACTGAGACTGAGTCTGACTTGAGTCAAGTCTTATAGCCTGTATTGATTTATTTACCCGTCTGAATTTCCTGGCAAAAGGACCTTCAATGATACCATCAATGAGTTGGATGTTGGATGTTCTTCCAGTAAGACACCTGAGTTCGGTATAACAGGTCTTGAGCTGACAGACAGTCTCGGTCTTATCAATTGGCTGCTCTCTGTCCGTGTTTGGGCTGTCACTTTTCAGCTGATATTTGAACATTCCTTTGAACTGTAATCCATTCGAATTTTTAAGTGTGACTGTAGCCTATAAGCACATTGGACATTTTGTTGTGATTTTCTTGTTTGCCATCTACTGAGCAGGCCAGGGTGGGAAAATATTTTTTGAAATAGTTTTGTGTTCCCTCGCAATACTTTTGTGATTCCACTACACTTGCCCACTTGCTATTTGCTGCAATGTGACAGCAAAGATATACTCAAACAAGACAGACATGTCCTGTAAGGTATGCTTTATGCATTAAACTATGGAGACAATATACACCATGTACCTTTAATATGTGGTTTTACATGTATTTCATGATGTATGTGTATGTGGGGATATAATGTATTTCAGTGTTTGTGTGTGTACTTCAAGTTCAATAGCCCAGCTGTCTTGTTTACAGTCACTGGCAGTCAATGGACACATTGCATTTATTAATAAATAGGCAATGTGTAAAAACACACATATAATTATAATAAATCGTTTAGGTTTTATACTTATTAGTTCATTAATTCTATGTTTTTTTTCTCAAACTGACACAGTACAGTTATTACTAGTAATGCAAAACTTTTGCGAAGGATCGCAAAAGTTTTGCTTGGGAACGTAAAACTATTGAGAGGGAACACAAATCTATTTCAAAAAATATTTTCCCACCCTGACCTCTTAGGAGTTCTGCATAAATGTGATGTTGCAGGGGCTGTTAATAAAATACTGAAAAGAATGATTCTGTGCTGTTTTTTTTTTTTTTTTTGGGGGGGGGGGGGGGGTTTCCAGGTATTCGAATACATTCCAACAAATTGCATGACATTTGAAATTTACGGAGCCCCGAAGCGGTCAGGGTGGGAAAATATTTTTCTTTTATAATTTTGTGTTCCCTGGCAAAATTTTTCCAATAATAACAAGCATTAAACTACAGGGGACAATGCACACCATTCAACTTTAATATTATGTGTGTTCTGTATGTATTTCTTAATAATTGCGCAGTATCTATTCACTGCCAGTGACAGTAAGCAAGACAGCTGGACTAGTAAGTATAAACCTAAATGATACAGACATTTCCAGTGACGTGTGCTTTAAGCATTAATCTATGGGGTACAATGCGCACTATAGAACTTTCTAGAGGTGTAACGATACGCGTATTCGTATTGAACCGTTCGATACGAGGCTTTCGGTTCGGTACGCAATACAAACCGAACGATTCAGAAAAATACTTTTATCCCTCTGGAGTCGATCTTTCTCGTCTATTTCAGTTCATAACTCGCTGAAATCTTGTTATAGAAACATGAAAAAAACGCTGACTAAATCCGTAATCGGTCTTCTTTTCAAAACGTCCGTTGTCGGAAGTATTAAAGTTTTTAAAATTATGTTAAATCGGCAAAAAAGTAAACCATGTCACCTTACTTTGTTTTACCTGCATCGGGGCCGTGAAGATCGCTATTCACATTCTAAGTAGCCGCATTAGCGCGTATTCAAATCGCATTCGCATGCACTGTAAAAAGTAATACCTAGATCTAACTTATAAAAAGTGAGGCAAGTGGCTGCATTGGATGTTTTAAGTTGGGTCAACTTGCAGCCTTTTTTAAGTGTAATAAACACTGTAACATTACTTAATACAAACACAACAAAATCAAGTTCAGT
>JAODLC010000113.1:25702001-25721561 GCA_026781145.1 Hippopotamyrus pictus
AATTAGGCAATTGTTTCGCAGGTGGGTGTTTTTACATCGCAAACTGCGATGCGATACCAGCTATTTCGAACCCTGGGCTATCCAACTTCTTAGAACAGGGGTCTCCAACTCCGGTGCTGGAGAGCTACCGTCCAGTAGGTTTTCTATCCTACCTGGCTTCTGATGAGCCACACCTGTTCTCAGGTAAATATGAGGAATAGATGTGATTCATCAGAAGCCAAGTGGGACAGAAAATGTACTGGATAGTAGCTCTCCAGGACCGGAGTTGGAGCCTCCTGCCCTAGAATGACATTCAGCTAGACAAATATGAGGGTGTGGAGCAGGGTGATCTGGATGGGTGCGATAGAAATCCTCAGTCAATCAGAATGTGCAGAAACCCAGGACTATCACTTGGGACAATATCCGATGTGAATGATGATAGGGGTGTAACAATGCATCGATTTGTATCAATGTATCGATTCAACGGCAAACGATCCAATGCATCGACGTGACCGCATAAATGTCGATGCAAGCGTTTTTTTTTTCTCGCCGGTTGCGATATTGTTTTCATGATCCACTCCGACGTATACATGGTCTACACCAGGGGTGCCCAGTACGTCGATCGCGATCTATTAGTCGATCGCAATCTACCGGTCGATTGCAAAGGTAGTCTGGGAAGAGGATGGATGACGCGTTCAACCGCGCCAGCTGCTGCAAAACTCTAGAAAGCCGAGTCGTCTAGTTAACCTCCAATTTATTTCTACTAAACTTAAGAAAGGGTATAAAAATGAATGGGGGAGCTGGACCAAGAAAGAAGCCAAAAACCGACCACCAATGGGAGGAGGCCTGTTTTTCACAATGTCATATTCGAAGTGCGTTTGCCTCATCTGTCAGTCTACCACTGCTATTCCGAAGAAGGGAAATGTGGAGCGGCTTTTTCGCACTGTTCGTGAACAACTACGACATTAACATCCCTCCGAAAAGTGAGCTGAGAAAAAGAAAGGTGAAGGAACTAAAATCCCAGTTCAATTCAAAAATACTTTATCTATCCCAAAGGGAAATTAATATTATTATTAATAATAATAATAATAATAATAATAATAATAATAATAAGAAGAAGAAGAAGAAGAAGAAGAAGAAGAAGACGAAGAATACTAAATATTTTTATACATAAATATATGTTTTGCATTTTTATAGTAAGTAGATCCTTCTGACTTGGTAATTTTTTAGTCATTTATAAGTAGCTCGCAAGCTAGCGTACCGTCAGAGCGTGTGTTTAGTACGGCAGGTGACATAGGACGCTACGCACAGAGCACACAATCTCTTGAACACGCTGACCATTTAATTTTTCTTTAAAAAAACCTCTCAAAGAAGATTACTGACACACTTGTTTCACCGCAGAAGTCAGTCATGTTAATCTTCCTCATTTTACATGTCTGTCCATGCAGTGTTTTTTATTTTTACCTTATTGCACTTTATTTTGCTTGTTTTATGGAACATATACACTAGATTTTGTTTACAGTTCCCAATAAATAGGATAAAATGCTAATTATACTTGCCTTTATTAATTCATTGAAATGATTGGAATTGAATTCATTGGGGTTCTCCACCGACATCCAACGTGGGAGAAGACTAGGTGGGAACAGGCTGGGGATTGACAGAATATGCATATAAAGTATACAAACAAACAAATAAATAATGCATAATATAAGTGTCACGATCCGTGGCGGGGCGAGCGGGTAAATAGGCGCAGGAAGTCAGATTTACGGGGAAACAGGGTTTATTGGGACAAGACGGAACCAGGACATCTACTAACATCAATGACAAGTCTGGGGAAACGAACTCGGACGCGGACTAAATACATGAAACAAGCCGGAATAACAGCTGGGCACGATCAGGGAAGCACACGTGGATAATGAGGGGGCATGGCACACATGAGGACCGAACAGGGCCGGGCGTGACAATAAGACATAATAAATATATAAAATATTGTAAGGGGTTTTAGCATAGACATGAAATGTGAGTGACATGGTACGTGACAGGTAACTGCAGTAGGTATGCAATAGGGTCAATACCCTTAATGATTTAAGAGCGATCAATATACTTGGGGCTCTGCTCAAGTGGCAGAAGATGGAGCCATATATGACACATTTAGAACCGCGAGTTCGTTGAATGCTTAGAGTCAGCTAGAGTGTTAGTGTTTCTGTGAATCAAGGCATGTATTGGGGCAGCCAGTAAACTGAAATTTCTTATCAAGTGACTGTAGAAATTAGCAAAGTCTAGGAAGCAATTCAGCTCTTTAGCTGTCTTGGGTATTAGCTAGTCTGAAACTGCTGCGACCTCGTGTTCACTTGTACATACTCCCTCTGGTCCCGAAACATATCTCAGGAATGGAACAGTGATCTGATAGGATACACTTTTCTCTGCCTTGGCATATAATCTGTGTTCCCAAAGGTACTTCAAGACTTTACATGAAGTGGCCATACTAATCTTGATCAGTATCATAGATATGCAACACATAAATATGAACTGGTTTATATAATGAATATTTTTCTTTATGAAAAACTGGAAGATCAAAGGAATGTTGCAAGTCCATAAGGCATTGGCTGTCCCCCTTCATCCATGCTATCTTTCAACTGCAGCCAAGGGTATCGTAGGAGAATCCATGATAAGTAGTTGTAAGTTGAAGAGTGAGGTCGATTGACTTGATCGACATGACGAGTCCATGGGACCTGTCTCCAGTATATTAATATTCATAGATCGACTGATTGCTTTACTTCTGGTGTGAACTATGCTTTTCCAACAAGAAACAGAAGAAGTACAACAAATATCCATCAACCTCTAGGAGACAGTATAACCATTTTATCTTTTGTCTATGGTATTTTGCTTTGGATTATATTTGATATTGATTTGTTTTGCCCAATCAAGTTGATAATTAGACAAAGCTCAGTACAGGGCCTTAGAATGATTTATGGTTTATGGGATGCTCTACACTCATAATGATAGCGAGGGCAGCTCAAGCTCTTGTCCCTGTGCCCCATCAGCCAAATGCTGTCAAAAGCTGGTAGGATCCTCAAAACAAAATGGCAAATTTGAGTTAGTGTATAAAACATTTTATTTCACATTGCAAACAGCTGGTGGTTTTGAGAATCCTCTCCAATAGCCTTTGAGTTACGTAAAGAAAATGAGGACTGCACAGAGGTTGATAGATGCACAAACATTATCATGTAAATCCTTCCATCTTCTTACTGCTTCAGTACAGGGTCACAGAGAGCCTGGAGCTAAGGCAGCCGAACACCCTGGATGGGTTGTCAGTTTATCACAAGACACATACATAAAGTTATTTAGAGATATCAGTTTGCCTTAACAAACATTTTAGTAAGCAGAAAGCACAGAGGAAATCCAAGCAACATAGAGATGTCGTAAACTTCACACTTATAGCTGGGACAGAATTTGAAAACCCAGCCGGGAGGTTGGAGGTGACAGTCCTACTCTCTAAGCCACTATGCTTTGCAAGTTTGCATAGCAAACAAAACCACATGACTTGGTAATGAGGAGTTGGTTGTATGAGGGCTGCTGAGCTTATAGGACAGGGAGTGGAAAAACAGAACACAACTTGCAGGCAGACAAAAAACATGGTGAGAGCTTAAGGAAGTGAATGAAGAGTGCACAGTTAGCAGGTCTGAAGTTGCTCTCTATTTCCTAGGACAAAAGTGAAAGACAAATATTTGTAGCCAAGTCACAAAACAAAGAACAGGTAAGTCAATACAGCATGCTCTGTACAACAACTCACCCTCATGAGATTGCTGTGTCTTTATAAAGATGCATGCACTGGTATTTTATTTTCAGTCTGTGTTTATCTGAAAAATGCAGCATGGACAGAAATTATGTGTCCATGAGCTGCAAACAAAAGCCTCAGAGTGATCGGATCTGGGATGCTAAAGAATCAGATGAAACCCCAGAGGGACTTGATATGGGTGTGTTGACTGGTTTTACCTGGATTAATGGGCCAGAAAGAATTCAGGATAGAATAGCCACCTTGTCAAGCCTGCAAGACTGACCTCCTGTGTCTACAGTTAATATTGATATAGATAATACATTGGAATTTATCAATGTGTACTTGAAGTTTAATCACTGGAAAAAGCCTGGGGAAAAAAATGCGAATAATAAGCCATGCAGGATTTGGCAGTTTCTAGTTCACAAAAATTGTAGACAGACTGCAAAGCAAACTATAGCCACATAATCTCCCAGGGGAATCGCTGACACACGCTGAATGGTTTGAACATCCAGTTGAGTGGCAGGGACTGGGAAAGTCTATATTTTGATATTTTAATTTAGGAGTCTAGTGTAAGAGATTTACAAGTCTGTGAAGAAGTCATTAAACAGCTATGATTCTGAATTGTGAAAATGTGAGTGGGAAAACTTTTTTTTTTCGATTCACCATTTACCTTGATTCTGTGCATCTGTATTGTGTATATTATTTTCTATTTGATTATTGTATTTATCTTTTATAGCTTTAGTGAACATGTACAATGACAATAAAGATTTCTATTCTATTCTATTCTGTCAGACTTAGTTATGCATTGTCCTTTTGAATTACTGGCACCGTTAGTAAATAAAAGTTAAATTGGCTTTGAAAAAAATTCATTCAAAATATTAACAAAATCCAATTTTTAAATGAAGTTAAATAATTGAAATGAAAAAGAAATTATTATAAAAATATTTTATATGTAGGTCACAATTTTTGACATCCTTTGAAAGTCCTGTGAGTAAAATGCACATTCATCTCACTCCTTCATTTTATCAATACTGAAGGACTACAGTTTTCATTTGTGCTCCTTAGGATATGAACTCATAACCTTTGTATTGTTTGTGTAATGCTCTACTTGTTGAGCTACAGGAGCTCACTAACATTTGCTGATCTAACTAAATAATCATATTTTGCCTTTTTAAGTTCATCTGGGATATTAGGAACACTTAGCCATAACTTTGTCTTTCACTGGAGTATAAATATGAGGTCACAGGCCAATTAACGTTAGGGCTGGCTTATACTCTACGCGGGCCACACATGTATTTACGCCTGTTATCGCTATCCAAGTGCTGGTGCTGCTCATACCGGCACACATAGTTTACGTCAATCTGGAGGATTAAAAGTTATGTCCACCAGGGGGCAGTGTGAGAAAACCATCTTGGTCGGCTCCTTCTTTTCCAGTCTTACTTGTATGTATGAGGTTGTGGCATGAATGGTTTTACACTCACTGCCTCCACAGTGAATTGCTGATTCTGAAAAACAGCATTCTTTATTTTCTGCCCGCTGCTCCACTTCATGCTGTTACTTACCTCTGCCACATACTACTTAAGTACCTCATGTTGAATGTTACGTTATATAACTTCAATATCTCTAACTAGTTAGTATTTTGTACTTAGTATTAGGCTGCAAATCCTATTTTTTACTTTAAATACTGTGATGTTTATAAAGCAAAAACAGTTAAAAACAAACATCTATGAGTAATTTAAACAGCAAGAAGAATATGTGTATGATTGGAAAGCACATAAGTAGTGGTGGTAAACTTCATATCAAACTAACATATAATAGATGGTCTTGGAAAAAAAGCGATCATTAAAATCGCAAAACTAGCTAAAAAAAATTTCCGTAACAGAATATAAATGTGAAATGTAAACCCTGGGCCCTCAGTGTATTTTATCACCAAGATTTCTAAATACCGGTACTGTATTGAAAAATAACATTGTTTATGAAAATGCCCTATACCACTGTACAATGTCTGTACAGTATGAAGGTGTGCAAAAGCCTGATCTCAACCCAGCTGCAGTGTAAGAATTGCATGTTCATAACTTGCGATGTCAGTATTAATATTGCACATCACTCAGAAATACTTAGTATTTGTTGTACTTTAACGTTGCCATGTTAATTGTCTGTAGTCTGTCTGTGGTGAACTAAGGCATTCAATTAAGAATTTCAATGTGCTTTGTACACTGTGCTTTGTACATATGACTGCTTTCTTAGCTCAGATTGAATTCTGTAGTAGAAGAAACTTAAACTGCCATAAAATTTTGAAGATGCTTGTACACAGGCACTAATAATGCTTGCGGTATATTTTCTGTTGCCTCTGAAAATATTTTATGTTTTGAATATCTTCTGACCATTCACTCTTAAAAAGTGAAACCAGATGCTATTTTAATACTAATTTCACCGTATATAAACACACAGTCCCATGACAAAAGGTGACCATACTGCCCCCAATATTTTTGGAGACACTGCATCTTGCATACACGTAGCGTTGATTCCTCACGTTGGTGTGCAGACGACACATGGAATCAACACAGCATGACGGCCTTGATGCGAGCGCAGACACTTTGCGAGGGTTGAGTATAAACTGACCCTTAAGCTACATCCCAAAACTGTTTTTTTTTTTGACGGTTCCTTTGCTCCCTCCTTTGATGACTTGTTGTCTAAACAAAAAGTGGTATCGGGACACAGATGTATCCTCAATGACTTACCATGCTCCGCGTATGTATGAAGCCATCACTGAAGTAGAAGCTTTTATGACACGTTATGCATGGGTGTCAACAAAGGTGAATTACTCCTCGGCAAAGACTTTCACACACCCCTGGCAAAGGGTTGATTAAAGCGAAAATCAGGCATCGATGACTCATTCCGTAAAGTATTGGGACAGCACTTTAGTCACCCATTACCATGGGAAAGACCCGAGAACACAGTGATTATGTACGACAAAAGGTTGTTGGGCTGCACAAATTAAGATATGACTATAGTGCAGTGCATGCAGTGTCATAAATTGCAGTGCAAATATGATTTTTCACCGATTGGGTGCGCTAACCCGTCTCCCCAGATTGTAGTATCACCATTTTATTTTTATTTGTTCTATGAAACACCTGCGTGCACCAATATGTGTTCATGTCATTGATATCTGGAGGAGCAATTGCACAATAGCCAAAAAAAAAAGTTGTGTTACTGAGCAATATCCTATGTGCTTCAGTATTGACTACTAAAGACTATTCCAGGGTGCTTTTTTGGGGAAAATATATTAGGCTTCTATGTAAATAAACTGCAGTGTTGACTATTATCAACCTCACGAACCAAAGTTTTGATATACTGTGACTCTGGCACATTATCAGAGATTTGTGCATTCCAGGGGCGTCGGAAATTGGGGGAACGCATCCACCCCAATATTGACAGAACCCCACCCCCCATCCTTCCCAGTCAATAAATAAATACATAACCAACACAGCATTCCTTAAGTTTCATTATGATTCTGAATTATGTTTTAGTTAAGTGATGTTTGGTTATGAAATTGTACGCTTAACGCTGTTAGTGTTATTTTAAATGAGCAGTATGAGCTAACAACAGCGATGAGACAACCAAGAGAGGCTCAGACAAACCTTACGAAAGAATATCTTATGGAAGATATACTTAACTAAGAACATCTCATGAAAGACATTGGAACGTTAAGAGACAACTTAAGGTAGAGAAGGTAGCATGAAGAAGGTTTTGAGAAACCAGGCCCATTACGATAAGCACTGTGCAAAATATCTGTTGTTTAAATGGCATATGTGCATTTAATGTCTGTTCAGAATACTCATGCCTTAAGAAGAGGCAGAATTATACAGCAGTGGGTAAAAAAGACCATCTATAATTTCCGTGAATGAACGTACTCTTCATCTCCATGGGATGTGTTGAGAGCATGGTCTTTCTTGTGCATTATGGAGAGCAGTTTGGACCTCATCCTTCTCTCCAGTACTACCTCAGCTGTGTCCAATTCCAGACCCACTTCAGAACTGGATTTTTTAATCAACCTGTTCAGCTTTGTAACCTCCTGCTTCTTAGAATTATACTCCCAACAGACAGCAGCAAAACGTCTATGAAGTGGGCTTCATGCTTCATTTTAAGTCACATGTGAGATGGCACAAACACTTTTATTTAAAAAGTGTTAGTGTGGTCAAAACGAAATGGAAATAGAGCATTTCCTTCCCTGTTTGCAAATATACAACTATTCAGTAGATCCATTTTCATTATTGCAAACAGAAGTCTCAAAATAAATACAAAAAATAAATTGTGCTTATATTGGTCCATTAAAGCTGCCTCAAACTAAAAGCCTTTCACTCCACTGTCTACCACTACGTTTTTATCAGTTTATGACATTGCTCTTAAAACAGACGGTGAATGTTTATGAACAAAAAACCTAAAATCTAAATCTAAGACCTATTTTGCAAATGGCTAATAAAACAGACGTCTGACAACTATTGAAAGCTGCGTTAAATAACTGGATAGACCTTAATTTTAAGTTATTACTCCAACAAAATTACACGAACATTGCAGATTATGATATTTTTTAACCTGTGAGCCATTTGTCAATGTTTTAAGAAGAAGTGTACCAAGTAACAATGATTATTTGCCTCTCGCCTCCATCAGCTTTACTGTGAGATGCTAACTGAACTGATCTGATATTAGGGCTACATCCCTAAACCCTTATTTGTGCCACCATCCCTAGCTATATTTCTTTCGCGCTGGAACTTTTTCCAAATTCCAGATGCTGAAGTGCTGTCCCAGTACCTTAGGGAACAGTCATCCAGGGCCAATTTTCACTCAAATCACCCTTTCGCTGGGGATGTGTGGAAGTCTAGTCAAGAGTACCCTTTGCGAAGAGAAATCATAAGTGACACCCAAAGATTTTTTTATTTTTTTTGTTGGTGCGGGGGCATAAATGCTTCAAATTCAGTGATGACTTCACACATACAGGCGGAAGTCAACACGGATACAAGTGTCGTCCGATACTGTTTTTTTGTCTGGGCCATCTTCCGCACTCATTCACTCGTTCCTTCATTCGTCAGCTTCACAAACTTTCAACATTTGGAGTCACCGAAACTGCTCAAAAAAGCAGTTTTGGGATGTAGCCTAAGGGTGAGTTCCAGGAGTCTGCAGTGTCATTACCAAAGTTCTTGCATTGTTTACATCCATGGAGAAATCGATTAAAAATCTTTAATAGAGCCCTAATTTTAACACACAATAAAAGTATATAATTATAAAGGGTATTGTGTCATCATATAAGTGGTGTTGAAAGCATATTGATATGATGCAAAAATTCGATATAGCACCCAGTCCAAGATAACAGGTCAAAGTTGTGATGGGGGGGTAGTGAAGCATTGGATAAGCAAATGATACGTAGTCACACCCAGAGAGAGATCTGTGAATAAGCTTGTATTAGAATGAACAACTTTATTAAGAAATAAAATTGAAATAAAATAAACAGAGTGATAGAATAAGTTTAGCAGGGATGTTTCTCAACATGTGTACTCGACCGTACTTGTGTACTTGTACCCATTTTACATCATCTTCCATTGCTGAAGACCAATTCCAATATTCAAGAACATAAGTACCTGTACACAGGATGGCAATAATCATTCATTCTTGCCCCACTCCAAATGTCAAGGGTACATCGGCTGCATCCTCACCGAATGATTCATTGTGGTCCAAGTTCGTTCTTGGAAGGCAAGTTAGCAAGACTGTTCTTGCCACAACCATAAGTATGATCTTTGCGTTCTTGATATTGAGAAACACCCCAGGATTCTGCACACCTCAAAGGACTTAAGACTCCTCAGAATGAAACGTCTGGTTTGCCCTTTCCTGTAGACTGCCTCTGTGTCGTCACTCCAGTCCAGTCTGTCATTGTTGCAGACTCCCAGGTACTTGTATCAGTGGACTCCACACTCTCCCTGTGGAATTATTTAATAAATGCAGACTATAGCATTCTGAAGGAAAATAAATGGCAAACCTCCTCTGTATTATTAATCAGTAGACTACAGTGCATATGCAGAATAGTGAGCATTAATGTAATTCCTCTTGTTTTATGAATAGTGTTGCACCAACCACGTTGCCAAGGGCAGCTATGACCAAGAATAAAAATGAGTACCAAACCTCAGCCGTTACATTTGGTTAAAAAAGTAGTGTTTTGAATCATCTGTATTCCCTCTGGATGTTTCAGGAAGGACCAACACCTCTTGTCCCCAGTAAACTGCTGGTTCCTAGTCCTGAACCAGACAAGACGAGAAAGCAGGGACCACGCCACCCTCAGTGACATCTACAGCAACAACGTCACTGTGCGCCTTTCCCAAGTCAGCGAGGATGTCATCAGGCTCTTCAAAAAGGTCAGGCTTGTGGGGAGACCCTCTCTAAATGTCTTTGTAGCAGGGTTATTTTAGTCTGGTCCTGGACAAGCTTTGAAGCATGGAGTTTAGTTTTTTAATGATGATTAATTGGGGCATTTGGTTTAGTACCAGTTGACAGGAGCAGGACCCTGAAAATGTGTGACTTTCCAGGATCAGAGCTGGAGAGCCCAGCTGTAGCATGCAAATACGGAAAAAAAATATTCCAAGAGAAACTTGCTGTGCATAGTGCAAGGCGTGCATTGAATTATGACCTTTGCATGAGAGTTAGCAGAAGTTAACCTGTGAGTGGAAAGTAATTTGCAGAGAGCAACCAGGCTCTTATGACAGTTTTGAGCAGTGAGCAGCGCCAGCCTACTCAGTGAAACCTGTGTTGGCACATGCCCATCAGTCCTGAGACCTTGTAGGGTGTCTCCTATCTGTATTGTACATCATCCAAGGTGAGAGGAGCATGAAGAGCAAAATTACACACAGCAGGGGTGGAGAGTCTGGAGTGTGAAATTTAAACCACCCACCTGTCACCATTCAGGGCTGTTACACTGCAAATTTTAAACGGGAAAATATGGCCTTTTTCATTGTAGCTGTGGCGCTGGATTGCAGCACCCATATGCTTGTAGTGGGAATGAAAGCATTTAGTTTTAAGCAGAGCTGAATCTTTACATAGAAATGTCACAGTGTGTATTTCAGCATATTGTTTCCTGAACTCCATACTTGTATTGACTAGTGCATATTAAATTCCATTATGAGACATATAGAATAATAGATATACAGTAAGGATTACTGAAACAAAAAAACAGAACAGAAACAAAAAACGGAAACGGAGGACAAAAGACTCGAGGGCAAGCGTTGGGGGCATAAAAATGTTTCTTTTTTTTATGTTACTGGACATACATACTGTACAAACTGGAAATTAACAAGATCATGGGGGATCGAAATGGGTGGTGTGGAGTAAGGTGCCCTCCCCACGATAACCGGTGAACTGCTCATCACAAGCAAAAAAATCACTTACGTGTTCACACTTCCAGCAGCGAACTGGCCGGCACTTGTGAAAGGCGCTGGACGGGTGAATATTACGTCATGAAAGAGCGCTTGCCATGAAAAAAAAAGTGTGATTGTGAAGTGTTTCTTGGCTAAAACAAAATGAGTTATATTGTGGGTTTACACAAAAAAAAAAGCTCTTGCTGTATTGCTGCTAGGTTGAAGAGTGCGCTTTTATAAGCATGTTCACTTTAGTTTGCTTTAGGTTCATTAACTAAAAATGCTTATTCTAACCAAAGATTTTGTCGCTCGCCTCTGTGGACGCAGTCTAATGGGGCTTTCAGGCCAAACGCTGCATACGCTCTGCCTGCTGCGGGGCTGCCGCATCCCTTCAGAAAACAGAGGTCTGTGCTCAATGCACAGGCATTTTTCAAAACACTCTCCCATCATTTTGTTGTGGCTCTGGCTCGCAGTCAGTCGCAACGATGTATATTTCGCATGCTACGAAAAAGGCTTAAAGGCTTAGTGTCCTAAAGGTCTGGGAACTTGTACACGGACAATATAAGTTTCTCCTCCATTTTGGTTTCTGCTTCCGGTTTGATGCCTTGTTTCTATTGGTTGGCGACAATGCATTGACCGCGGCGCCTGCACAACACTAGGGTCAGGAATGAGAGATAAGACAGACGAGTAAGAGATGTGGCTTGTTAGGGCCATGCTAGGGAGGAGACAGGAGGGTCAGGAGGACTTGGCGAGCAGGACGTGACAGCAGGAACATATAATAGTTCACTTACATATACAGTATGTGAAGCATGCTGCTTAACTTCACTTTAAATGATGCAATGCTTTAGGTAAGCTAGACTTGGTAAGAAGTTTTGGGAAAGGATGGATGGATGGATGGATGATGACTCAGTCATGAACAGAGACACCAAATTCTGTATTCTTTTCATAAATGTGGAATATTCTATTACCATTTTCAGGCACTTGGAAGGAATTTTAGCAAATAGAGCAAAGGTGTTGCCGTTAGTAATGTTGTTTTTCTGCCTTTCTGTGCCAGGAAAACACCACCTCTAGGAATTTTTCAGCAGTTTATGTTTGTTTTCCTTTCACAGCGTAATTCATAAAATATTTTCTCTGCATGAAAAGCCATTATATACCAAAGCTGAGGCAGCTAAGACAGACACTACGTGACTTTTACAGAAAGCCAGTACAAGTATGAAAATCCATGTGGTGCATGAACAGGAGAGTAACATCATATTATACATTTTCTTTGTTTAACTGTTATTTTTTGTGTGTTTTTGTATTCCACAACTTGGCTGCTGAGTTGTCTTTTTCGTCATCAACACCGACAGTTCCCTCCAAGGGGGTGCTTATCTCTTCCACAGTATATTACCAAAACAGTAGCATTTTGAGTCAGTCAGGAGACAGCTTCACTGTCTAATCTTGCTGTGCATTTGTTGGGCGTGGCTTGTCTGTTCTTGAGACTGCTATGTGATTGGTTGGAATCGCGTTCATTTCTGTAATGTGATAGGCTAATGTCTGCTATCAAGCAATGTGTTTTGAAGGTTCTCCTTCTCTTATCATTTAAATTTAATATAATAATAAGTCGATATATTCAGTTTATACCACCCAGTCCTATCCCCTTGATAAATTTCGCTGACCGACAAGTGGCGATCAGGTTCATCTCTGTGCAGTGGCCCATTATGAACCGATCTGTGTTTCCCTGCCGCAGTTCCATGACCTATAAGTGGCTGTTGCGGACAAGTGGTTGAGAAGCACTGATATAATGTTAAATATTATGGCGTTAAGTTTATTGAAGAATAAAGCATATCTATGTAATCCATTTAGATAATTATGTATGAACAAAAAATGTAACAAATTATTGATCTTCTATTAAATTTCCTTAAAGTAAGCTTATCTGTTTTCAGAGCAAGGAAATTGGAATACAGATGCAAGAGGAGCTACTGAAGGTTACAAATGAACTTTACACGGTGAGTACTCAATCATTTACTTTACACAGTGAGTACTCAGTCATTTTCTGTAGCTTGGGCATAAGCTAATCAGTTCTTCATTTTCATATGAGTTTTTTTGTTCTGTATTTATTCATATATAAATGATTAAAAAAGATAATAATTCTTAAATTAGACTATAGTGGCCATGGTTATTGCTTTTACTCTGGAAAAGGAATGTCTACTAAATGAGAAAATGTACAATGAAGGTGTAAGGCCTTCCTGCTTTGTATTATTTTTCAGTTTCCCTTAATTCTGCTGCAGATCTAATAGTTCATTTTTATTTTTATTTTATTAATTTATTTTTTGATTCAGTGACACCTTGCCCATCTTTTTAATCTCGCAATGCTCGCTGCATAGATAGTTTGTGTCAGCCTTATCAAATCTTTGAGAATGTGTATAAAGTGGAAAAAAATCTTAAATCACTTAATAAATTTGCTATTTTAAATATTATGTAGCAGCAATATAATTATTTGTGGTTTAGAGTTTATTTGTTCTGAAGTTTGCCTACACTGTCTTTGTGTGAGCTCTGCATGTGGTCTCCGAGTCAATCATAATCATTTTCATCCTTGCTCACTCCTAGTATGACACCCTAATGAGAAATTTAACAAAGATGGGTAAGATGAACGTGTAAACAAGAACTGATCACCAGAAGGCATTCGTCTTTCACTGTATGGAAATATTTTGGATTGCATAGAGACGGTAGTGATTTGTCAGCACTGCTTTGTCGCTGCAGGCTCAGCTCACGGGAAGTTTAGGGGAATCTGATTATGCTGCTGCTCTTAGTTTTATATGTATATTTAGGTAGTTATGGTTGTTGCTAAAAATGTTCTTGAAATTCATTCTTAATAAACCGGGTGAAAGAGTGAATTGTCAATATTCCAGTAGAGACTTTTTGTTGAGTTAACCAGAATGTAACCAGAAAGTACCAACCTGCCTTTACTAGCAAAGGCAGACTATATCGGTAGATTGTGCCAAGTTCTGTTTGGTTATAGTTTATTTTTAATAAATATTCAGCTTGTATTTATAAATATCTTGATATTTGTTTTTGACGGCTGTTCAGCCGTTCAGAATGTTTTACGCTCTGCTGTTGGGGGTGGAATGGCGGAGCAGTGGTTAGCGCTGTTGCCTCATTCCTCTTGGATGAGGGTCTTTGTCATGTTCCAGTTTGCATGTTCTCCCTGTGCTGTTTCCTTTTATCCCCTCATCCCCTCTGCCCCAGTCAAAAAAAACATGCTTAGGTGAACTGCAGTAACCTTTAGGTGTAGGTGTGAGTGCTGTGTCAGGTTGGCCTGCGATGGGTTGGACCCCATCCTGGGTCGATCACTGCTTTTCATCTATCAGCTCCAGACCCTCTGTGACCCTAAATAGGGCAAGTAGTTACATTTAGAGAAAATGGATGGAAGTTATTCTTTTGCAGCAAAGATTGATGAATCATTTAGTATAGCAATAAATTAATGGAATAGTAGCCTATAAGCCAGAGAAGTATTGTTAGGATTGTGTTGCTAAAAAAAAGAGAAAATACCATAAAGGCTGTCATTAGGATAATGTTAATAACCGAGTAATTACTGATAAATCTGATGATCCATTGAGTAATTGTTTATATATAATACATATAATGCGTGTGGTACGAGTCAGTAAACAGGCAGTCATTGCAGGGTGCTCATTATCCTTTTCTATGTAGATGATGTTGAGCAAAAACAAGTGACTTGTCAGTAATACCACCAATTTAATACAGATACCACAATGTGAACTTTTTCCAGTATCGTTCGGCCTGACTCAAGAAATTAAGATTATATGGTTATTATGTACCAGATTATGTAAGGTAAATGCAGCTAAGCAACAGGGTTAGCCTTTTTGTTTTAGCAGCGATTACACTGACGTAGAGGAATGATAGAATGTGAATAAAGTGATGATAAAGTCAGGCTAGGCTACTCTGAGAGGCTAAATGGTACATATCTACGGCTAACCTTGCATTGTCAGTAGTCCTTTATACCTTCTTTTAAGATGTAATTCTGTAGTGATATTTAGGTTCTGCTTTGTAACACTGACAGATGACTGCATTTTCTTTCAATTTGAATGTGATGTGCTTCCACACAAGTGGTTCTTTTACTGTTTGTTTGGACGCTCATCCACCATGTACCATCTCCTTCTGCAGTATGGTTGGGTAATTGAGAAGGAAAATTTCCATAGATGCTTTTTCATAATCGAGTTTAATCGAATAATCTTGACTGCTCTAAATGCCATTGACTGTAACTACCCAAAGCACAGGCTATTAATCATTATTGAATGCTACAGCAAGCGTCTCAGTTTAATTTGATTCAGTTTAATTTATTCAAGCTACTTTTTTGATGTTTTACATTATCCTTTTGCAATGAGTAATATCTCATTTTGTATGGAAATAAATAAATATTTTGATCCGTGCTCCATTCTATCAAATATTGACTGGTGAAATTCAAATAGTAATTATGCCTGAAATGCCCATCTCTAGTATTGTTAGGGTTTGACTAATTTGAAGTCTGTGTCTATCTCTAAGAGACATAGTTTTCATGTATATGTGTCTTAGTGAGGGACAGGGAAAATTTGAATCTATTTTGCAATAGAAAACTGAGTAATTGCTTTGTCTCTGAACTCTGTGATAAAAGTAATGGATGTAAATCAATCTGCTGAAACAATTTTTCAGTATAAAAAGCAAATTACCATTTCATGTTCAGGCTGTTGCGAATTATATTTACACTACAATGGTGGACTATTTATCATGGGTAAAATTTCTCTAACTGGTTGCAGAAGTAGTTTTACACCATTTCTAACATCGTGAGTGAGATTAAATTGCATGAATATGGAATTATGGGAAAATGGCAACTGGTGTATATTAAAATCCTATGGCAATGAAACAGCCCTTCTGTAAATAATAGAGGATCTTATTTGCAGTATGGAGAGAGAGTGATTTCTTGGGACAAAGCAGATCTTAAGCTACATATATGTCTTCTGGCTCAGTGCAGGTGCTTAATGGCTATTTTCCATTGCAAGAGTGTGTACCAGACATTAAAGGATTTATAAATAGCTTGTAAATGAAAATTCTTCCAATTAAGCAAGGAGTGTTATCAACAACAAAGATTAACAGACCATTTAATACAATAAATGCACTGACAAGATATAATCTCACGCCAAATTACTTAACATCAGGTTATGAAGACATACCACATGTACCACGCGGAGAGTAGCAGTGCAGAGAACAAACTGAAGGAGGCTGAGAAGCAGGAGGAGAAGCAATTCAGCAAACTGGGCGATTCCAACGAGGATCGACCACCAAGACGCAGCACTGTTAGGAAGATCGAGAAGATGAAAGAAAAGGTAAGGACCTTTATTCCCGATCTTGTGCAAGGATACAGCATTTTATTCTCTTCCTGGAAGCATAAAAAGCCTTTACAATTCTGTAAGCGGTGTGCTGGAATATAAATGTTTACTGTTTCACAATGCATACATTAATTCGACCATAAAAAACTACCTAGGTGTAGTAGCTGAGGTAAAATGAGGTGTTGGTCTGGCACTGGTGTATCAAGACCTCTGATTAGTATGTGCCATTTATGCAGACATTTCCTGAATATGTAAATGAGTTGTTAATGAATTATTGTGTAAGAATCATTATCAATATTATGATGTTCCGGTAACAAAAGGGAACTCATAAATAACTTGGTTTCAGTGCACTATTGTTTCTCCCATAACGTGAGGAAGATTTATAATCAATTACCTAGATTAAGCAGACCAAAGACATTTTAAGATGGCTGTCTGACTCTTTTATAAAGTTTCCAATATAACACTGCCATTAAATGCACAATAGGAGCAAATATAATGTTCATTGTTTTGAACCCCAGAGACAAGCCAAGTATTTTGAAAACAAGCTGAAATGCACAAAGGCACGGAATGACTACTTACTGAACCTGGCGGCAACCAATGCTGTTGTGGGAAAATATTACATCCATGATGTCTCTGATATGATAGATGTAAGTACACATCTGATTTGCATGTGTATGTAATACTTTCTTTGTTATTGCTGCACTGTATGTAGATTATCAGTCTTTAATTTTTTATTTACCGATTTATAGATATTTTTACCGTCATGCTTATTTAATCTGTGCTGGCATGGTTGATCAGTGGTTAGCACTGTGGCCTGACATTATTTATGGCTGGGTACATGCATCCAGCTCAGTGTGTGTGAGGTTTGCTTCTCCTCATGTTCTCCTTATACTTAAATAACTTCCCTTAGGTTACCTCAGTTTCCTCCTGCAGTTCAGGATAATATGATTAGGCGAATTAGTATCTATAAATTGCCTGTAGTATGTGACAGTGTGCCCTTTTGTTACAGTAAGTTCATATTGCTGGAATTATTTTACTTAAGAAATACCTCTGCTCTTCAGAATAATTATAAACAGGTTCTATGACAAATGTACAGACAGCTGCACATTACTACTGTATCTAAGTTGCACATTAATATCTAAGCACTTATCCTGGTCTGGGTCACCAGGAACCTATCCTAGGCAGCATTGGACACAAGGCTGGGGTACACCCTGGATGGAATTCCAGTCCAGTACAGGGCACATACACATATACCAGAGGTGGGGGCCAGAGTCACTGACTCGTGACTTGACTCGGACTCGAGTCACAAATTTAAGTGTAGCCAGCCATGTTAAAGTTTGGGCTTCTTACATATACCTAATGGGCTAGATTAAGCTATCTGACATTTCATATAACGTCATTAATAGAAAAATAATGAATAGCTTATGAAGGGGACAGTATGACTCGACTTGGCAAAACTAATGGAAAGTGTTGGACTTGACTTGGACGTGAGGACAAATGACTTGGACCATATGACCTGGGAAGACTTGAGGTTATACAGTAGTCCCCCTTCTGTGTACTATAATGTTAATTTTATACTTTCAGTGTATATTAATTCTCTGCTGTCTGCATTTTCAATTGAAAGATGCATCACTACCTGCATATACACGGGTGTTAAAAACTGTGTGAGGACAACTGTGAGTGGACACTCTCTTTTCGATCCATCTCTGCCTATAAACAACATATCCTATGATGTACTGTGGTGGCAGGGCCGTAGCCAGCTATGAGGTCACTGAGGTCCAGACCTCGGTAATTATTTTAAGAGCTAAAAATACAATTCAAAGCTAAATATTCACCTAAATATGAATTTAAAAAATAGAAACAGCAGCTAAAAATCTCTCCGGTCCAAGTGCATTCTTAATTCAGTTGGAATGCATTATTAATAGTGTCTGCTCTCTCTCTCTCTGTGTGTGTGTGTGTGTGTGTGTGTGTGTGTGTGTGCACGCGTGAGAGAGAGAGATAGAGCAATCATGACTCGTGAACCGCATGCATGCACTGCGATGACAGCAGCTCGAATTCACGTCGTGTACGTGTGATCATGCGGCACTGTGAGGGAGGGTGCGGAGCAGTCAATCATGCGATAAGACAAAACAATGATCATTATCTGTAATAAAAACAACATTCCGAAACAGCTCGGCCTCCTGCATAAATACAAGCTAATAATAAGAGACGTAGTAATCAACGGTAATATTCATCTCGGAAACTGTGATTGTTGACTTTTAAAACCATGTAAATGTTTTAAAATGTTTATATTTATTAAATTATTTGTGGTTTAGGATAGGCTACAAAACCTTCCATTCATTTAGCTGCTGAAATTAGTAAATACATCCATTCAGTCTTGTATAGATTAAATTATTGTTATTATGTGGGTTATTTTGGTAAAATTTGGGTTATTTTTCAAATGATATTTTAAACATCCTGAGATAACAAGAGAGGCTCCTATTATTGGTATGTTTTGCCACATGTGTTCAGTTTAGTGTTACTGTATTGGCTGATTTAAAATACAGTTTTCTTTTTCACATTATTAAGTTCTGTAAAGCTTCATGAATTTCTTGGTTTGACTAAAAGTTGTCTCAATATATCTTTTTTTTATCTCTTTTTACACTTCTCTTCAGAAGTGCCGACTGCTCCGACCTGCTGATAAGTTGCTAAAACTCTACACATTTTGGTAACCAACTAATGCTGGTTTAGTGCAACCCCTTCCCTCGGGTCCTAAACATAGCTAGCAATGTGACTTTGGAGGAAAGATGTTATGTTTGGATTGATTACTGTATGTACGGTATACAATATTATATATAAAAGAAAAAGTTACTCATGACGTAAGCTAATAAATGCATATTTATTTGGTGGGGGGCTAAAAAACATTTTAGGGGACTAAAGCCCCCATAAAATAGGATTAACAACACTCCTGGTCTGGATTAAAGATCCATCCATCCATCCATTTTCTCCCGCTTATCCGAGGTCGGGTCGCGGAGGCAGCAGTCTCAGGAGGGAAACCCAA
>JAODLC010000113.1:25730071-25764946 GCA_026781145.1 Hippopotamyrus pictus
TATATATATTTTTTTTTTTTTTTAGTGCTTAGCACAGTGCCTTAACCGTGTTGAGCTGTGTGACAGTTTTTAATGGGTCCAGCAGAGGGTGATTTAAAAAATATTTTTAAAAATGAAAACATAACTCCCGCCCCTCCCAATCAACAACTTCTTTTATCGTTTGACTTTGGCATTTCAAAAACTTGATTCTTCTGCTTTTTCCTTTTTAAATTTTCAGTTATAGATTGCGTGACCCAAAATTTCAATTAAGTGTAGCTGTTAGACAGATGACTTCCCGTTTGCTTCTAATATAATTTGGTGTAAGGAAGAGTTTTGCTTGATTCCATGACTGTGAGGTCCATTGCCTGCAAATGGGCCAAATAATTTTCCCTCCACCACAACACTTGATATGAGGTGTTTGTAGTGATACTCTACTTGATTGCTGCAAACATGGCATTGTGCATTGTGACTAGGAATTGACATAACTGGTACGCAAGTACGCATTCACCTTTAAATGTGATACGTGCAGCAATCGATTGTTGTAACAGCGTGAATGCATATTTATTTTACGTGCGTTTGTGCCGATATGACAAATTATCGCCTGCTTTTACAGAGGTGCTCACACTTCCTGATAATCCACAATCATGTACATTTTATTAGCATTACCAGGCTGCTGATTCACTTCTTAATATCTGTGGATGTAGTGACGTTTTCCCACATGGCTTATTTTTGTTGAATATAAAATGACACGGTGAAATTTTTGTATTTCTGTTATCTGAGGCTCAATATCTCTAAAAGTTGGTGAAGACCAGGCCATTGTTAATTATATCTTGATATGTAAAAACTTCAATTGAATGTTTCCACATCACTGTACTGTATATGTTTATCCCAGTTAGTCTGAAAGATATTCAGCTTAGTCTGCTCAGTGCGTCAAATGAACTTGGTATTTTGTTTGTCTTAATATACCTCATATATAAGTTTATTGGATGTGCAAAAAATTGTGGTTTCTGTCACTGGTGGAATTTTAGGAAACACAATTATGTGTAATTTCCTGTGCTTTTCCGTGATGTATACTTCTGTCTTGCATTTTTCCTTTTCCTTTTTGCAATTATTTTTTGTAACGTGGATCAGGTTTGTTATTGAAGTCTCAAATTTGCTTTAAAGAAACAGATTTTTTTTGTGGAGATGTAGACGTTTTCTGGAAATATTCTTGGCACATAAAGACCCTGAAGGTTGTCTTACAGGCCTCTTCTGCTACAGGCTTTAATATGCTAGTTTATGCATGGGATCAGTAATTAGACTGATGGTACTGATGGAGAAGACTTTTTAAGGCAGAACGTGTCTTGGCTGTCCCCATAGGTGGAGAGTAATTGTGTGCCGAGCTGTTATGTCATTCAGGTTTTTCAGGTGATTCTCTCTCTCTTTTTTTAGGAGAAAAGCCTGAATTTGGTACAACAAGGTAAGATTTCTGTCAAAATAAGAGCATGCAGTTCTTTTTCCCTCTTATATAAGTATATGTCAGCGGTTATTTATAGCCAGTTTAGTCAAGTAGCACAAAAAATACAAAGTAGAACATTGTAACCTAAAAATATATGTGTGTGTCCCAGCCTTGTATCATGCTCCTCATAGGCCCAGATGTTATTTTTTTATTATTATTTTTTTTAAATAAAGCAGAAGTAGGTTATATAGACCCAATGGTCTAACAGTCATCTCATTCAGGGGAGCTGTTTCTCCTTCATGTAACAGAGGTTAAAGATGTCTAACTTTGAATAGTCATGAAATGATCTTGTTATAAATTTGTCATGTTATGCATATCATCTTGTTGAAACCCTGGAAGAGGGATTATTAATTAGTTCTTTGCTAGGCGTAGTCAGTACAAGGTCATGATGAGCCTGGAAGCTGTTTCCAGGAAGAGAAAATCACCCAGGGGACAGTTACACTGACATGGAACTGGGATGTGACCCACCTCCCTGGAACTGGAAGTGTTACCCACTGAGTCACTATTTAGAAGTGTATCTGTTAAAAAAGAACATCCATGATAACTAACCTTATTATCAGTTTGGTTATATGTTTTTCTCCCATTGTGTGTCATTTCCTGCTTCGGGTAGCATAAAGGTTGCATTTGTTAAATTAATGTTTTATTATATAGATTTCAAAAGTTTTAAAACTAACTTCAGTCAATTCATGGCTGTAAGAACACATGCAAAAACGTAGGTGTGAATTGACATTCACTTCTAAACATACTTCACTCTTTCTGACATATGCAACAGTAAAATTAGGTTGTAAATACATTATAGAGATCTCTAACAGAAGGGAGGCTGATACAAATTGTTTCGGAAAGTATAGTCTGCTGATTTCAGGTGGAAAAAAGGTGCGCAGTCATGGATTAGCCAGGTTGTTTTTCCCATACTTCCTCTGCAAAAGTAGCCTTAGTGTCTGAAGCTTGCATAGATACTGCAGCTGAGTATTATTACTTGCAGCTTGATTGACACACTTTTCAGCTTAATTTGCACACTTTGCCCCTGCAGCTTAATTTGCACACTTTGCCCCTGCAGCTTAATTTGCACATTTTGCCCGTGCATCTTAATTTGCACACTATGCCCCTTGCACTTTTGCACTTTTCACATTAATTTGCAGAAGTACGAAGTGGCATCATAGCAGCATTTTTCGACCATCATGGTTAATTATAGATTCAAAATAGTTTAGAAAATTGTTTGTTTATATTTCTATCTGCTTCATTATGTATGAAAAAAGAGTACAGCGATGTAAAAAACATTCATAATTTCAGAATGTTATGCACACAAGTACTGGCTTTTATGGTTAAATTGGAGCGCCACTTGCATTGATGTGCTATTTTGGTATTAGATATGTTCTCCTGTACTGGGCAGTTATTTTACTATATTTGTGGTGTTTGCTTTCACCCCTTTATATTTCCTTGCTTTCTTGTAAGACACAGAGTACAGGGAAGTGAAGACCACCCTTAATGAAAAGCTATAAGCTGTTTAAAGCTGTTCATGAGGGCTGTCATTAAGGTACTCACCCACTGCAGCACTGCACCTGATCGATGCCTTGGATGTTGCCTTTGTGGTAGTAAAACACCTGTGCTTACTTTTCTGTCTCTCAATTCCGTTTGGCACCCAACATGGAAGTAAGTTTACCTGACACGACTTGGATAAGATTCTTTATTAGAGTAGGGTGCGCCCAGGAGTTGACAGGAAACAGGAGAACCCCCAAACAACAGAAAGACTCGGTTCTTATCCATTTCCGTAACTCCCCTAAAGGGCAATCTTTTAACCCTTTGGCAAAGACAGCGGCTCCTGTTCTCGAGCGTGATGGTCTCAGAGGTGACGACCTTGTACACCTCTACACTCCTTTAAGCCCGTGGCCAGACAGCCAGTGGCCAGTTGTTACATCCTACCCCTGATAGCCCCTTATATATCCCATGTTAATCAATGCCATACAATCAAGTAATCTAACTACCCATATATCATTATTTATTGGTCCATTTTGCTTGATTTATTACAGTATAACATGCTTCATTGTTCCTCATTAAATCACATGATTGTTAACCTGGATAACTGTAGCACACATATAAGAGCATGAGCCTGTCTCCCTGTCAGCACTGAGCAGCCACGAGCCTGTATCCCTGTCAGCACTGAGCAGCCACGAGCCTGTCTCCCTGTCAGCACTGAGCAGCCACGAGCCTGTCTCTCTGTCAGCACTGAGCAGCCACGAGCCTGTCTCCCTGTCAGCACTGAGCAGCCATGAGCCTGTCTCTCTGTCAGCACTGAGCAGCCATAAGCCTGTCTCCCTGTCAGCACTGAGCAGCCATGAGCCTGTCTCCCTGTCAGCACTGAGCAGCCATGAGCCTGTCTCTCTGTCAGCACTGAGCAGCCTGCGTAGTACATCATGTTCTTTTCAGCAAAGGAGCTTCCTATTATTTTCACAGACAGGTGGTCTCGGCTTAACAGTTTCAGAGTCGTCTCACACACACACACACACATATTCTTTTGCCTAAGGCCTAAAATATTGACAGCAATCCCACCAAGCACTTCTCCCCAGGCCTACTGAAAGTTTCCTTCCACACCGTCAGCAGACTTTGACAGGCAGTGATGCCCAGTTAATCCTCTCTTAGCCCATCACTTTTCTTTAATGACTCTGTTGATGTCATTAATGATAGTGATAGCCAGGTAGCTGATGTGTAGCTTTGCAACTATATTTTTGATGCAGAGCTTGCAGACCAGGCTTTCATGATGGTTTGAGCGAATGTAGCCATTGATATTTCTAGAAACTGGCAAAGGGTGTGTAGTTTTCAGAGTCTGGCCATTTAAATGAATGCAGACATTGTGAGGTTTATAAAAATGCAAACGATGGGTTGGTAACAAATGACAGAGCAAAAATAATGTAGTATGTTATTACTTAACCTTAAACTACATCTTAGTTACATACTGATCTCATGTTAATCAATCATTAATGAATTGTATCGCATGTTTTATCTCAAGCAGTTACTGTATTTGTTACTATATCTGTTAATTCTATAAACCTTTGTGAACTACATAAGGAACAAGTAACAAATATCACAAGTGAAATACTGATCTCATGTTTGTTCATCATTAATGAATCATGATGCATCTTATCAAGTAGTGACTATATTTGTTCAGTATTTGTTCATGATTTGTACTTCAGTAGTAACTGAGTAATTACAAAGTATTTCTGCCCCATCAAGTAAAGTGTCACCAATGGGTTTTTAAATGTCAGGGTCCAAAGCAGAGCTTGGCATTTCTGCAGAGCAGAGGACTCTTCAGGGGGTACTGTGCCCTCTTCTAAGATGCCCTTTTATTCTACATTTTTTGTCACATGACTGTCATTTCGCGCGAGCTTCACAGTGTGGCCCCTCTGGTCAGCTCACGCCTCGGGCCTCTGTAACAGTTGTGGTTCTTGTTTCTGTCTCTGTGTGCTCCTTCACCATGATGGTATGTGTGACAGGGGAAGACGGAACGCACGTGCTCGGAACCAGGTACAGTGTACTCTACATGTTCCCAAACAGTATTGGTCCCAGGTTCAGGTTACTTTATCTGTACCCGTAGGTAGATTTGGGTCGCAGTCATGAGTCATACATCCTACATACACACTACAACACAGGAACAACTGGCAAAAAAAACGCTATGATCTATTTATCAGTGATAGCTGCTGGAACAAAGCTGTCTTTAAATCTTTTCGTTCTACATTTTGGGACCATTAACCTTTGTCCAGAGGGAAACCTTGGTCCCAGAGAACATCCCGTAAAAACTGCTCGCATTAGTTTTACACAAGCATTCAAAATACACTAATGAACAATTCAGCCAAATATGTCCACCATTTACCAGTCTCTCCACCTTGATCGATTGGTTAATCATCAAAAGAAATCCTGTTTGAAACGACAGGTTTTAAAAAGACTTTCTGTATTATTTATTAGCATATTGGCAGCATATAGGTATTTGTTGTTCAAATAGCTTTGATATTTTTATTGAGAACATTTCCTTTGCCCAGGATTCAGGCCAGCCTATACCACTGGTTGTGGAAAGCTGCATCCGATGCATTAACCTCTATGGTAAGAGCATTCTTACATACATATGCTGCAAACTGGATGTTCATATGTTCATTACATACATCTTTATAAAATGATTAAAAAAAAAGATATAAAACTGCATCTGTTTGCTTTATGTATACATTTTCTGATTGTAAAACTGCTAAAGGAACTAATTAAAACTTTATTTGTCGGTGTTAATGAATACAAAGAAGAACCTATGGGCCTTTATAACTTTATGTTCTCCACTCGCTATCATGCTGAGAACCTTTGTCATGACAGTAATCTCCCGTAAGATTATATTTCTGTGCTTTCAGGCCTCCAGCACCAGGGAATATTCCGGGTTCCAGGATCTCATGCTGAAGTCAATGATATTAAAAATTCATTTGAAAGAGGTTAGTCCACTAAAGTTTTCCGGTTTTCCAGTTATTTTTTTTCTGAGATAAAATTTGTCTCGCATTTTTTTTCTCCTGGGCCATCAACAGTGTGAATTTAGTGTTTTTCAGGGCATGACATATATTGCAGATTTGAACTGCAATTTACTGTAAATATTCAAAATGCACTCTGGGTTTTAAAGGGTGTTGAAGGGTTAACATGTCCTATTCACAAAATTGCCACACTGCTATTTTTAAATGAAATTTTATTGTAGATTGAAGAGATGAGAGATTTTATTGAAGCTGTACTCTTGAGCAAGTGGGTTTTTTTTTTTTTTTTTAATAATTTTTCCATTTCAGTTTATTCCTCTATGTATTAATAAGCTTTTTCTTTGTGAGTAATGGTTTGTAAATGAATTTGCTATACCTTGTCCATGTTCAGAGCAACTGAGTATTCAGAAGTATATTGCACAATGTTTGACTTCGCCGATATGTACAAATCGCAGTGTGGACCACTTTGGAGTCCCTTATCCTGCTGGTAAAGGTCAGCATAGGTTCTTCTAAGTAGTACGGCAGAGACTCACTTTGGTTATTGGGATAGTTCTCACATTGCCAGCACACACAGATAAGAGGAAGGAAGGAACACAGTGGATTCCCTGTGGACAATCACATGTACAGTAATTATATGTAAAGGTAGAATGCATATTTACCGAGGGAGATTGCAAAGTACCGATCTAAGTGTACTGTAGATAGGATTTACAAGGATCTGCACAAACAACCCACTTGTAGGTAATTCAGAACATTAATGATTATGTCTCCAGTGACCCATAAGTGTCTTCTATCTACAGGTGAAGACCCACTGGCAGATGACCAAAGTGGTCATGACATCAACTCTGTGGCTGGGGTTTTGAAGCTCTATTTCCGAGGCCTGGAGCATGCATTGTTTCCGAAAGAATGCTTCCCAAACCTGATGGCAACAACGAGTAAGAATTAGCATTATCTTGTCCAAGCAAATAGCATTTAATAGACTTGGGAAAATAATAAATCAAGGTAATATACATATATGCATTTGGCACTGTGATCAGTTTGTTTTGACTTTTTGATGATTGATTTTGAAAGGCAGGAATTAGGTAGCATGAGTAGAGACTGTGAATGACTGGCATTCTAAACATGCTGTGGAATGTTGGACTCACTTGTCTATCATACAATATAAATGTCTGAGCAGCCCCACCCTGTTGGTTTCATGTATAATTATAAATGAAGTAACATTCATAGTTCAGAACGATACGCAATGCTTTTCTCCTCTTGTCTTTCAGAAATTGAGTCAGGAGGAGAAAGAGCTCACCACATTCACCAGATTATATTAACCCTTCCTCGTTCTACCATTGTGATCATGAGATACCTTTTTGCTTTCCTCAGTCAGTGAGTTGGATGTTTTTACTACTATTTTAAAGTCATTTGATGAGAACATTTGTTTACAGAATTATTTGAATGGACCTGGTTTGTTATTTTTGAGGTTTATGTCGAAGTTTTGACTTTGTTATTTGTTCTTTTATGGGACTCTGTATTTTTACACTCTTTTTTGTACTAGATTTCATGTCATAGATTTATTGAGTACCAAAACAGGAGATAATATTGCTTTAAGGACATATTAAGTTATATTTATGGTTGGCTAGGATATTCTTCTTAAGCCCAAAAGCAGTCCTGCAGTAAAGCAACGCAGAAACAGGGTTTGGTTCACACAGTCATTAGGATTTAGCTGAGCAATTCCTCACTGTCTTCCCAGCTCCATGAGGTCACACAACTTTTTATGTGACCACCCATTGAACAGCAGTAATGATTAAGTTCTGTGTTGACCCACCCCATCCAGCTTGTCCCAGTATAGCGACGAGAACATGATGGACCCCTACAATCTAGCCATCTGCTTTGGGCCAACACTTATGCCCATCCCCGATGGGCAGGACCCAGTGGCCTGTCAGGCCCATGTCAACGAAGTTATCAAGACTATCATTGTCTACCATGAGGTCATCTTTCCAAGCCCCCAGGAACTGGATGGGCCCATATATGAGAAGTGTATGACTGGAGGGGAGCAGTACTGGTGAGTGTCCTGTCGATATTGTAGTCAGGATTTTGTATTTCTACTCAAAATTAGAAAAACGTGGAACAGAACTCTGAGCTGTAGCGTCTTGCTCTCTGCCTGGCTTCCTTTTCAGTGACAGCCCTCACAGTGAGCCTGGTGCCATCGATGAGGTGGACAACGGCACAGGTCCACATACCAGTGATGACGGTGAGTATCAGGACCAGCTAACCACACGTTGATCTTGAAACATCTTCCAGCTCAACTGGCTGCAAAAAGTTATGATTAGGGAGGGTACTTTGTTGAAGTAGAAAAACTGTGAAATTATTTTGTTCTTTTGCTTTACTCTGTTTACTTTTTCCATTTTTTTCTTTCTGTTCTTATTTGTTCATTACCAAGGCTTCATCAACCTCAACCCAAGCCACTGCTATTGAAACCATATAGTTAATTTTATTAGCTCCATAACTGAATGGTACAGTAATTATTTAGCAGTATAAATTGATGATACTGCCAACTTGTCACGATCCATCATGGGAAGCAGGTGAAGGAAGCCGTGAATATGCACAAAAGGGATTTATTGCCGGGGTAACATATATCAAGACATATAACGTTAATGATCGGACTGGGGAAACGAACGGAAATGCGCACTAAATACACTGGACTAATGACAACAATCAGAAACAGCTGTTAAACGCTGGGAATCCACATGAGGTTAACGAGGGGGGTGTGGCACAGGAGGATCGGCTCGATCGGGGTGTGACACAACTGTACAAATTAATAATATGTACAGGATTCTAACAAGGGTTTATCTACATTTTTTGGTGCTTTATAATCTTACAAAAGTTTGTCTATAAAAATAGAGCATATATGGGCAGCAAAAAACAGTATTTCTTTCGTCATATGAAAACTGAGCAACTAAATTGACCCACTTATCCTATTACTCAATAGATTAGAGCTGCGGTCACCAGCTAGTGGACTTTTTTTGGCATTTTTTTTCCCAGACACAGTGGACCTTGGTTTTGTGCTGCTGATGGGATTTGACCCTTGGTGAATGATGGTTGGGGATCCCTGGTTTAGAGTTACACTGTCAGAAACAAGCAACTGTATCCAAAGAACCAAACCCAGTTTCTGGCAATAGAAATAGCTTTAGCATACAGATAGAAAGAACTTCATGACTCACTGCGATATTCAAAATATACGGAGATCTTTCTGTCCTTATTTCACTAGGTACATACCTCAGCTATTGAAATGACATCTCTACTGTTGATAGTCAAAATAGTGAACAGTAGTTTAACCTGACAATCAGGTTAATGATGATGTTTCAGACCATATGTTTCTGTTTTGTTTTGTTTTTGTTTTTGCAGATTTAAACCCTTTCATCAGAATATAGCTTAAACAACTAAAGCTTGGGAAAATTCTTTGGTGAGACACGTAAAGGACTGTGCCTCTGATTTTCGCTTTTCCGAGCGATATTGCTACATTTGTAAATCTAATTTGGTGTCCGATACCAGCAAAAACACTAAAGTGTAATTAGGTCATCAAAATGTTTCCAGCCATTTGTAATTTGTGACAGATGTTTTTGTATTTTAAAAATGCTGCCTGTTTTTAGATATTTTTATGGAAATGACTGCATGCAGACTCTGTTAAGAACACTCATTTCAGACTTTTATTCATTGACCCATCTGGTGAAGATGTAGTATTTATAAGTGTGAAATTCCCTGGAGATACCCAGCTGTCTTCTTCAGACAGTACGGCATGTCCTATTTGTGACAGTACTACATCAACAGCAATAGATCTCTTTTGTTTCCTCTGCTATTTTTTGTGATGTTTACTGAGGTGCACACAGACTAGCCCTTTCCTTAAAATTTCAGCCTTTTTTCCCCATATGTTGTGGTCTGAAAAAGCAGTTCTCATGTTGTATTTTCTCCTTGTGTAAACTGACTTCATATATCCATAAGCATGGAAGTACTCATTTTTTCAATATGTTATTTGGTAGTTAAATTCAAGCTTTAAATTCATGTGCCATAATTTTTTTGCACTATATTATTATTCATGTTGTTATGAGTAAATAATGCAGTATTAAGAATAACTCTAACAGTGTTTTGAGTTTTTCCCCCCAGATTGTCTCTTTTTTGCTCAATATCCTGAAACACATGCATTAAAAGACAGTCCTGTTCTTTTTATGGATAATAGCATCTTGTATCATTAGTAGAAACTCAGATTTTGCTTTTTTTGCAGAATAGAGATATGGACAAATCATTATGACACCTGAGCCTGAGATTTTAAGTAACAGAACCTTATCTCCTATAAGCCTCTGGCTGGCTGGATTTTTCAATGTAATGCAGGTTTTTAGAAACCATGAAATATGTCACAGTTTTTCTCTGGAAGTAATTTTACTACTCACTATATCTTTAATGGAACAGTTTGTGCTTTAAGGTTTACTTGGAAGAGCTCCTGCTGTGTGATAACTAATCTGTCCCTTTGGTCTTGCCTGACCACAGAAGATTGCTTCAGTAGGCATTGAATGATGGCCATTTCTAAGTGTTTAGTAGGCACTGGTGATATGATGATGTTATCATTAGATACCAACAACTTTTATGTATGATGCAATTTTATTTTGAAATGATAATCAGTAATTTAATTGTGTATGCACCGGAAAAACCTGCTATGTGGCATGATCCCTTTATTGATCCCTGGGGGGAAATTCTCTTTTCCTCTACCCCATCTTACTCTTCATGACGCACATGTAAGTGAGAGCGAGCTTGGCAGCAAAAGGCAGCCACCCATAGCAGTGCCCATGGAGCTGAGGATTAAGAGCCTTGCTCAAGGGCCGACAGACGTGACTATCTTGCCAAGGCCCGGCTTGAACCAACGACCTTCCTCTCATAGGTACAGAGGCTTCGTCCTCTGGGCCACACACTGTCCCCAAACATCTGTCAAGTGCCAACATCAAGTCTTATAAGAGCATATTCATTTTACTAATTAGTGCAGAAACTAGCCTAATTATTTCTACGTCAAAAATGACAGATTTGTTTGCGAAGAAAATTAAGGCAGTTGTTGATTTCAAGTCCCTTGTCAGATCTGCAATAAAGACATAACAATGAAAGCCAACAACAACACAGATCATTGCTCTAACCTTAAGGTTCATCATCCAGCTAGATTCACAGAGACAAGCAAGGCTACTTCACCAGTGCTAGATGGGCAGTCCCCATGTCAGACATAGACATACGTACACAAGTACTTAATGAAAACTGCCATCCCCAGTTACTACAGCAGTCGGCTCAGGGGTAGAAGTGGCAATTTGAGATTGAAATCATGTTTCTTTGCAGTGAGTTTTTCAAATAACATTTCTTTCGGATGCATCCCCTCTGAATATTTTTTGCTTAGGGGGGTGCTCTTGGTAGAGAACCTGGCTGACATATTGTCATTAATTCGATCTGGAATTGCTATTTGTGGTTTTAGGTTATTAAAATGAAACACTGGAATGTTTTTGAAGCTTTTTGTAAGTTCTCTGAGAGCTTTTTTGTAAGTGAAACAGCATTTGTAGTGTGTTGTTTTAACAAGGGAAGAAGCAAATCATTTCAGTTAATGTACTAACCACAAACATTTATTTGAAGTCCATATTTGGGTGCTTTATTAACTATTTTAAAAGATGTTTCTAATTTGGGGAAGTTGTTTTGTATGTATCGGAACCAGTTCAATGCTGACATAAAGAGTGCGGATTCTTTTTATGACTGAGGTCATATGTGCCTCTTTGATGCCTTGTGCCCACAGATCTGGAGCAGATCGAGGCCATCGCCAGGTTTGACTATGTGGGCCGGACTGCACGGGAGCTGTCCTTTAAGAAGGGGGCATCGCTGTTACTGTACCACCGAGCCTCTGCGGACTGGTGGGAAGGACGGCACAATGGTGTGGACGGGCTGATACCTCATCAGTACATTGTGGTCCAAGACATGTGAGTCTAGCTTGAGGCTCTTAAGCCCTTTAAAAAGGACACTGCAGCCAGTTTGCATAAACTGGAACCAGATCTGGCAGTGGTATGCCTAACTTCAGTTTTAGCTGCATTCGAATTACCTGGGGTTGTATGTGTGTTTATGCAAATGATTGACGGAATTTTTATTTGAATAAGCGAGTAGCACTGTAGTCTTACATCTGTAAAGTTGTGGGTCTGATTACTGCCCCAGAGGTATGTCTGGAGTTTGTCAGAACTTGTAATGGAAATAACGGCTATCGGGACATACTCAGGGTAAGGAGAACAGGGAATAAGCTTGATTGTTATGGTATTGTTAGCAAATGCTAGGGAGCGATACAAATATCAACAGTCAGGTTTTCAATACAGTTAAAAGAATGGAGGTGCTTGCAAAATACCAAGTGAACACTGGCATCTTGAATACCTATGATTTCAATGGAGCCCAGTTGTCATTACTGTGAGAGGGAGTCTTACTATAACAATACACCAGGAGTGGCCCCAGTGGTGGAAAAATACTCAATTTTCATACTTAAGTACAGATACCAACCCAAAATGTTACTCAAGTAAAAGTTATCCAGTAAAATACTACTTAAATAAAAGTTAAAAATACCTGGATTTATGAATACTTAAGGATCAAAAGTAAAAAATACTATGGATTCAAATTTACTGATCTTACAAAAAAGCAACCTATCCCTGTACAAGCAAGACAGATTTGAATATAGCATATCAAGTTACAATGCATCACAAGAACAAAAACTGTCGCAAGGGTATATTTTCTTTTTATTCAGAAAGCTAACAGTTAAACTTGCCAGTCTTGCCAGCGCTGATTAGCCGGATGCCATTTTTATTCTGTGGGAAACAGAAGATCGATCTAATAGCCAGATTTAATGATGAATTATAAACATTTTGTGAGCCAGTGGTGAATGAGAAACCCTGTTCCTCCGTTACAGAAAATGGCTGATCGTCTAGTACAATCATATCCATTATTTCAGTAGTAGCTCTTGTACTGCTCACTTTAAATACTGATCGGATGTTTTGGTATGTCAGCCGATATATTGTACACCTCTACATATTGTGTGTTCCATCTTCATAAAGACAGTACGTAATGTAAAATAATAATAAAGAAAGAGATTGCCCAAGAATCGTGAGAGAGTGAATTAAATCATGATTCCCACTTTATCCAGAAGCATGCCGCTCTACTCAGATGTGCTGCATGCAAAAGTATATTTTTTTTTAACTGGGTAAGTAACCATGGTTGTGCAGAGTGTATTTGAGTAAAAAGTAGTTATTTGGCTCAGAAATGTAGCGAAGAGTGAAATGTAGTGAAAGTTGTAGCAGCTTAAAAAACTCGAGTACAAATCCATTTAAAAATTAAGTACCGTTACAAAGTATTTGTATTTCATTACTTTACTCCTCTGAATGGCCCATACAGGCTGCTCAGTGCCTACAGATGGGTCTATATACCAGCTGAGGGAGATGCACCTCTTTATTTATATATAGTGAGCTGTAAACTCTATCACTTCATGTCTCCATCATGCCCAGGGATGATGCCTTTTCAGACAGCCTCAGCCAGAAGGCAGACAGTGAGGTGAGTAGCGGAGCCTCCCTGGACGGCAAGGCGTCCTCCAGGAATGACATCCATTCTCCATGTGAGCCCTCAGCAGACTACGGCTTCTTGGGGGTCCTGGGAAGGTATGTTCAGGGAAAGGGGTTCAGCTATTAATTTCAGTATGGTTTTCATTTAGAGTATTTTTATGAAAATGAACCACCGTCAGGTCATATCCCTTATTGTGGATAAAAATACCTTCACATTTTGTTAAGCTGTCAGACATTGATGTTTGTGAAATACATCTTCTAACTGCCCATCCTGGTGAGGTTCACATGGAATTTGTAAAACGTTAATCTCGTTTTTTTAAGTGTCAGACCATAGAAACGATATAACTGCATATATTTTCTGGTTCTTTCCGTTCATGCTGACAGGGCGAGGTTGCAGTCGGACGGCGCAGCGATTTCTCGACGGCGGAATGGCGTCGACACTCACAGCCCCCCCGGAGGCCTGGAAGTCCCCCCACGCGCTGCCGCTTACCCCTGCAGCCCCCATAAAATGCCCACCAGCCTGCGGTGTGCCGGGAGTCCAGAACAGCGGCATTTAGCTACATATGCCAATGCGGCCAGCATCAACCACCCCGAGAGGAGGGCATACCCTGAGGCACGTCCCTTGAAACCCACGCCAGGCTCCACTCGCCACAGCAAGTTGGCCGACCGCAAGTCCCTGGAGGCAGAAGCTCTTGCTGAGGTAAGCCATTCATAAGCACTGAACATAGCTATTACCACAAGGTCAGTGCAGCAGAGATGTCTGCAGGATGGCAACGCATTGCAGATTTTAATTAACTCAATGATACAGATACTTTCCTGGGGATATGAACCCATATCCTACTGGTTCTGCGATCGATTCTAACCTAACCTCTGGTGCCAGTCTTAGGAAGTGACAATAACGCACCATGTACAAACACAGAATCTGTGTTTAGTAACAGCTGGCTAACAAATTTGCTTATCTAATGGAAACCAAATGTTCATGGCAGGAAGGCCTGCCTTTGCAAAGGATGCATTTGTATTCACAAGCCTAATGAAAATGGTCATCAGACTTTAATATTATTTATTAAGGCAGGCTTTGCCCATGAGGTTTAAAGCATGGAAAATAAAATTAAGCATAATGTTTTATCTGCCTATCACTCTATGCAGCTTGTTATAGCAAGGATCACGTTTCCTGTGTTAGCTTTGAGGCAGCTTGGACTGACGCCTACGTCCTGCTCTTAATACCACGTTTGGTCTTAATGACAGCGTGTCCCGTCTCCTCTCCTTTGTGTCGCGTGCCCGTCAGGATATCGAGAAGACTATGAGCACTGCTCTGTACGAGCTGCGAGAGCTGGAGCGGCAGAACACGGCCAAGCAGGCGCCAGATGTGGTTCTGGACACGCTGGAGCCGCTGAAAACGAGCGCTGAGCTGAGCCGTCCGCAGCACACCATCACAATCCGTGACCCGGACGCCGGGGTGCACTGCAGCAGCAATCCCAGTCCAGAAATGATGAGCACATTCAAGCCAGTGCCATCACCCAGACTGCCTGGTGCTCAGCTAAGGGCCTCCTCTGTCAGGGGCCCCCAGATGGCTCAGCAGTGCCCTAGCAGTCCCAGCCCATCTGGGCGGGGCTGTCCCACTGTCCCACTGCCCAGGAAGATCTTCCCTCGAGACTCCCCTCCGGACACTGGGCCAGTGTAGCTCAGGTAACACCCATTCTGCCAATCTGGATTGGTTTCCCCCTCAGATTTGTTTGTTAGGCTGTTATGTTGAATTCTATTTGTCAATTCATTGACGCTACCAAAGTGGGCGGCCTTGGAATATTTCTTGCGCTTTTAGAAGCTTTCTTTCTTGAGGTGCCACGCGACTTTGAAATTGTGAATACTAAGCAAATGAAGCCTCCATTGCATTTAAAGCAACAAATAAGACAATTTAAATCATTAGGTTTTGCGGTGTACAGACAGATGAAGTGAGTTTAGCATAACTGCACCGGATAGCTATCAGATCGATTCTTTTGTGAATGCCTTTGCCCACTGTAGTTCACAGCTTTCAAGTTACAAAATAGTTCATAAATGTAGACAAGCTGACTTGTATCAGTGTTTTGATTGTGTTTGTGGAAAGAAATCCCCTGCAAAGCTTTTTTTGTCAGGTACTATAATAGACAAAACAGCAAGGTAATAAAATTGCAGGAGTAACATAGCAATAGTAATAAGAAACTTATAAGACATCTGCAATAAAATATAGCTTAATATGGTAATTATGATGTTAGCTAACTGGCAAATGAGAATAATGAAAAGCATTACTAACTAAATGCAGTAATATGAACCTCGAATCACAGAATATTTTCAGCTTAATGTAACTACTCTCTGTTGCTATAATAACTAAGTATCACTGGTATTCATGTGATTTTCTGTTTTGTGTGAATATTGCACTTCAACACAAACTCTGTTTGTATAATGTAACTGCCTGTCCTGACTCAGTCCGTATTCGGTATGTATTGTTTAAACTAGGGTAAATGTCTGCACTTGTCAGATCTTGTTTCGAAAGGTAAATCAATTAGCCTCTTACAGCTTCCTCTCAAGTCCCCCACAGCACTCGGTCATATCAACAATGCCAGTTTTGATCTGAATTTGTTGTCACGCTAATATAGTGACAACCATTCCCTGATGTCAACAAATACATAAACAGTGTTTGTAGTAGAGCAAGAACCACATGCATCTATGTATTGGAATAACTGGATAAATGAGATCTATAAAATGCTGTGTGTGTGTAAAGTTATTGCCTATAAGCTGCCCAGTTCACTGTACAGTACTATGACTATACATTGCACTCAACTAAAACATGGCTTAATCACCAGTTACATCACCAGGAGATTCAGTCAAGTGTCCCGTGTCCCATGTCCCAGTTCATTAAGACTCTCCTTCAGCCCCCCCCCCCCCACCCCCCCCAATAAATAAAAATAAATGCTCCTGCCCTGTTAGGATAAACCATGGATGTTGCTAACCTCAAGTGTCTATTAAGTCAGGTGATACAAGTTAAGTTTAACTTTGTAGATTTATTAGACATAAATTCTCATCCCACATGCATGTGACAGTGCCGTTTTATGACATCTACACCCCTGTATTGCTTTATGGCATTAAGAGTCTATCCTATGGTTTCATTAGATTTATATATATATATATATATATATATATATATATACACACACACACACACACACGCGCGCGCGCGCGCACACGGCCTTGGTTCAGTAAGAATCCATTTCCAGCATTTCATTTGGCTAGTCAGTCATTGTCTTAGTGACAACACTTCCCCCTTGTGGTGAGGGAAAAAATGGCACCCAAAAGAACAAGCAGAAGCTTGTCTGTAAATTAAACCATTGTTTTCTCCTCTGGGTTCAGTTCTATTATTGTAGCTCCCCTGTTCCTACAGGGCCCAATAGAACCACCTTTTATTTGAAACATATAGGTAGGGAGGTACCTGATACTTTATTGTTCTCCTGGCAGGAGTGACTTAATAATGTTTTGTAAGATTTGTTCATGGATAATTCTTAAATTAAGTCCCGTCTAAAAATATTACAGTCAAACACAAATGCTGCATAGTTGTATTCATATATAGAAAATATCTACACTTCATATCTACAAAAAATGAAAATGATGCATTTTAATTCTGCGGCATTTTGTCAAATTTTGTTGAGTGTCCCCTCAAGGTAAAACCTCAAGATGGCGATATTGCTTTATAAGACATAGACAGTCTCTGATATGCACAGTAGACGTCATTAGACGTAATCAGGTGTTGACAAGCACAGTATAGGAATTATACGACATAGACATATGCTGACATATACAGTATGAGAATCACGAGCTATAGACAGCGCTGACATATACAGTACAAGAATCATAAGACATAGACTGACTCTGACATACACAGTAAAAGAATCACGAGATATAGACAGCGCTGACATATACAGTACAAGAATCACAAGACAGACAGGTGCTGACATATACAGTATTAAAATTATAAGACATAGACTGACTGACATACACAGTAAAAGAATCACGAGCTATAGACAGCGCTGACATATACAGTACAAGAATCATAAGACATAGACTGACTCTGACATACACAGTAAAAGAATCACGAGATATAGACAGCGCTGACATATACAGTACAAGAATCACAAGACAGACAGGTGCTGACATATACAGTATTAAAATTATAAGACATAGACTGACTGACATACACAGTAAAAGAATCAGGAGATATAGACAGCGCTGACATATACAGTACAAGAATCACAAGACAGACAGGTGCTGACATATACAGTATTAAAATTATAAGACATAGACTGACTGACATACACAGTAAAAGAATCAGGAGATATAGACAGCGCTGACATATACAGTATAAGAATCACAAGACAGACTGATACTGACATACACAGTAAAAGAATCAGGAGATATAGACAGCACTGACATATACAGTATAAGAATCATAAGACATAGACATATGCTGACATATACAGTATAAGAATCATAAGCTATAGACAGCGCTGACATATACAGTACAAGAATTATAAGACATAGACGTATACTGACATATACAGTATAAGAATCACAAGCTATAGACAGCGCTGACATACACAGTAAAAGAATCACAAGCTATAGACAGCGCTGACATATACAGTACAAGAACCATAAGACAGACTGATACTGACATACACAGTAAAAGAATCACAAGATATAGACAGCGCTGACATATACAGTATAAGAATCATAAGACAGACTGACTCTGACATATACAGTATAAGAATCACAAGATATAGACAGCGCTGACATACGCAGTATAAGAATCATAAGACTTAGACAGGCTCTGACATACACAGTATTAGAATTATAAGACATAGACAGGCTCTGAGATACACAGGATAAGAATCTTTTTCATCTTTCATTGTCATTTTCATTACAGCCAGCATTTGCCTTTCAGGGAGGACTCAGAGAATCAATAGTGTCTATAGTACTACACGTACCAATGTAGTAAGACTAATTTAGCAAGACTAAATATCAATACCTCTGTATTTTTCGTAGATCTGGGTTCAGTAAAATAATTTGGTTATGCATGACTCAGGTAACATCATCACCTATCCATTAAATCCCTTTGTGGAAAATTACGGCAATACATGGTTTAGCACATTATTAGTCATTATATCTGAATAAGAGCCTGTTATGGTTCAAATTCAAAATCTAATTTCTCATGTCTTTCATGTTCCATTTATGAAATAAATCGTTCGGTAAACTCATTACAAAGTCTTTGTTCCCCTTACAAAATAATAGTATAATTAAATTGCACTCCAAAAGTGTCAGATTCATTATATTTATTCTTAGTATTGCCAATTTATTTCCCAAGATAATAAATTGGCAGAACTATGCTATTATTTATTATGCCCAGAGTAACATTTTCAAGAGTTATACTTGATCTTGCTTCTCTTCTCACCTTCCAAAGGGTTTAATCTATTTACAGCTGATGAAAGTAAGCACTCAATATAATGTAACTGCCTGTATGCATAGGGCAGGGTTCTTCAAATATGGACCTCGATTCCAAATCCAGGCCTTGTTTTCAGTTCTCCCAGGTAGTTAGTTTAATAATTCCTGATTCTGATTGGTCAGAGGCGTCACACCTGACTGACAGGTAAAGGAAGGCTGGAAAACCGCAGTGCTCGGACCTCGAGGACTGTGATTTATAACAGGAGAACCTATAACTGCCTGGAGTTCACTGGACCATGTGCTAATTCCTCAGCTTGTTTTATTCCATTGACTGAACACGACATGACTGGGGAAGTTGTAACCTGGGTGCTTGAGGGAAAGGTTAATGTCCCCGATAGAGTTTATGTGTATGTGTTTAATAGTGGCACTTTAGAAGCTGCAGTAGATGTTTATGATCCCTGCGTGTCCCACCGATCTTTCTATGAAACTCATTGAGCAGAAGTTTGTAATGAAACTGGATCTCAGAAAGCACAAGAAAAACCATGGACAGGATGTCAGTAATATACTCTATCACACACTCCATCTCAAATAATATTAAGACAGAACAAACCTTGTATTTTTAACTGTGCTGGGAAACTGGAAGATTAGATAATGCTGATGAAGCTTCACATACGGGGAGAGCATGCAAACTCCACACTCAGAGCCAGGGATGAGAATTAAACCCACACAAACAGACAGAGCATGCAGACTATACAAACAGAGCCAGGGATGGGACTCTAACACAGGGAAACAGGCAGACTTCACATAAACACAGGATGAGCATGGAAACTGCACACACAGAGCCAAGGATGGGAATCAAACCCACAAAAACAAGGGGAGAGCATGCAGACTCCACAAAGAGAGCTAGGGAAGGGAAGCAAACCCGCACAAGCACAGGGAGAGCATGCAGACAGCACACCTGGAGCCAGGGATGGGAACTAAATCCATAGCAAATGAAGTGTGAGGCGAGAGTTGTAACCACTCGACAGTGATGCTGGGTAACTGTTGAATAAGTATTGCTTGTAGTGGTAGTAGTGTTATTATTATATTATATTTTATATTATATTATATATTATATTATATTATATTATATTATATAATGGAAAGATTTATAATTATATTGCTGGACGTCATGGCCGGCCTGTACATTGTTACTGTGAGTGCTGTACAGTGTGGCGGCAGAACCTCTGAGTTCTTCCCAGTGTATTCTGGGGTTCATCAGGGGTGTGTTCTTGCTCCTACTCTGTTCAATGCTTGCATGGACTGGATGTTGGGCAGGGTTGCGGGTTCCAGCATCTGTGGGGCATCTGTTGATGAAGAAAGATTTGCCAATCTTGTCATTTCATTTAATTTCATTTCAATACAGTTCAATTTCAATTTCAATTAATTTATACAGTCCATTTTCACAATATTACATTGTCTCAAAGCTCTTTACATTGTTTCTACCCAAAACCCCCAGAGAGCAAGTCAGAGGTGACAGTGGCAAGGAAAAATTCCCTAGTAGGAAGAAACCTTGGGAGGAACCAGATGCCAAAGGGGAGCCCGTCCTCCTAGGGTTGGCAGATAGCAAAGTAAAACTGTGTAGAGTCCAGGTATAAATGCAGAAGTTCCAGCTGATGTCAGGACAGGCAGGTGAGGAAGCTGCTTCCTTCAGTGGGTAGGAGGGGTAGTGTGGTCCAGCAGCAAGCAGGGGAGGGCAGCAGATGTGTAGTCAGACTGGGTGGGCGGGCAGGGAGGGAGCTACCCACCATCAGGAGCTCCAAGACAGAACTGAACAGCGCATTAATAAAACTGTGACAAATAGTGCAGTATGGAGATAAGGAGGTTCCGGCAGGTCTAATTAACAGCGGCAGCTGAACTAGGAGGGAGAGGTGGAGGGGACACAGGCATGAGGAATCCCTGAGCACCTGCACTCCAACAACACATGATACACATGAAGCCAAAGTGACAGCATTGGACACCCAGTTCTTCCAGAGTCAATAACACTGATCACCAACCAACCCTGTGCCACAGACTGTAACCCTAGTTGGGGGTGAGAACTAGCTATCAGCTTTTTCATCATATGCTAGACTAAACAAGTGCGATTTTAGCCTTGACTTAAATATCAGGAGTGAGTCTGAATCTCAGATGTTTGCTGGTAGACTATTCCATAACTTTAGAGTCCTGTAGCAAAATGCTTTGTAAACGAATGGCAAATTTTCCTGGCATGGCCAGATAGCCCACCCATTGAGAGCGACTCAAACAAGGAGGATTATATGGAACCAGTAAACTGTTATGTTCTCTAGTGCTAGACTATTCAGTGCCTTATAGGTGAGCAGTAGTACCTTGTAGGCAATACAAGACCTAACCGGAAGTCAGTGGAGTGAGGCCAGTATAGGACTGATATGCGCATGTTTCTTAGTCCTTGGTAGGACTCTACTGGAATAACTTGAGATGGTGCATTAGGATGCTTAAAAAAAATCGGAATTTCTACATTATTGCACTGCAGGCAGTTTCCACTTGAGCATCATATTTGGCCCTCATAACAGGGTTATACAAAAAGTTTGTATTAGAGTCCAAGACTCTTCTAACAGATATACATTTACCAGTTGGGGAGGGATGCACAAAAAGCAGAATTAATCACAATTCACTGTTAGGAAGCCTGAGTTCAGCAGTGCACTCCTTGTAAAAATATGAACACAAATGTGAATCCCATCTGCCAGCCTAGATATCACGATATTCAAGTGTGACCATACTTCCCTCCTGGCACCAGATAAGGATGAAATGCTCCACAGATTATATGTAATCTACTCGAGCATGTTATATAGTAAGTAGTACAGCCTATTAGGTGACCTGGAATGGTAATACTTCTTGGCTGATGTGGATTACGTTGCTATATAACAGACCAGTGTTTCCCAATCTGGTTCTCAGGAACCCACAGAGAGTTTACATTTTTGCTCCCTCTCAGCTCCTAGTAGGAGCAAAAATGTGGACTGTCTGGCAGGGAGCTTGGAGGAGCAAAAAGTTACTTAAATAAAATACTGTTTGTATTCTGTTTGCTAATTGTTTAAATAACTATTAAATTTTTAATTGCAGGTAGATCTGATGGTTGTTAGCACTGAAGCCTCACACTTCCAGTTTTGTATTTTCAATTAATATGCTTTCATGACTTCCCTCTGGGTACACTGTAATCCAGTCATAATCTAAAAAAAGTGAATTGATGGCTGTAAATTGTTTGTAGTGTGTAATGTATGTGTGCATGTCTTGCAATGGTCTGACATTCCATTCAGGGTGTTCCACTCTCTTACAGCATATGTTTGCTGGGATAGGCTCCAGGATAATCATGAACTACTGTATCTGAATTGGATTGGCAGCTTGAACAATGAATAAATTGAATATAGAAGATACAGATTTGGGTAAAGAAGGGGACTTTAACAACTTATATCAAATTGCCTCCTTAAGCATTCTGTTATATTGCAAAATGGCAAAGTAAAGTAGTAGCTATATAGTGTATAATAAGAAAATATTCTAGAATAATATTTTGTAAAAAAGTCATATTTGTAATTTGAAGGCATGGATCCTTCCCAGCCGTGTGCCTTTGAAAACGGGAAAAATTATTATATCGCACTTTCTGCTCTTTTATCATCATTATTTTTTTTTTTCAATTTTATGCACAAAAAATTACAGTCAAATCCTCACACCACAGGTTTCATGGTAAAACTCTAACAGCCCTAATTAACCTTCCCCTCAACATCTGTAAACCAGACAACAAACCCTTTATCAAAGTAATTCTATTCAAGTGGGTAAGTGCAGAAAGCATTAAAATTCCACTGGAAAAAATCCGCTTTTACATTACACATACCCAATTGATTTTCCCTAATACTAAAATCACTGCTCTTTCAGGTCATATAAAACACTGTACTATTGTCAGTGACACACAACAGGGCTGTGAAGACAGTATCACCCTTTTAGAAAGGTGATGGTCATTTCCCAGTTGCGCCAGTAAAAGTCAGTCTCTGTGATGGGTGGGACATGGAAAAAATGGACTATAAGTTCTTTTGTACTAAAGAGCCAGGATATTACCATTTATTTAGACTTTTACAATAGATGTTAGACACAGGAAATGTAACAGTATTTTTATCAAAAATGCTTTTTTTATAGTAAAAAAAAATGCTTATTATTCTATTTGTCAGTGCAGGTTTGGCTTCTTACTGTATAGGGCGCCTGTTTTAGTCAATACCCAAGAGTCATTTTCCTTAATGAGATTGATACAAAATATTTCACAGAGCAAAAAATGAATAACTGTGTGCACTTAATCAAAATGAATGTTTTTAAACATTATTTAAAAAGACCAGCATCCCCACAAATCTGAGAATGCTAGTCAGATAAAAAGTCACGTGCTTTAGCTATTCAAATTAGAAGAAGGATATAAATGTATGTTATTGTATTTTTTTTACCATGCATGAAAAACCCCTATTAATACTGCATTTGAGCAGTTGAATTTGAGAAAAAATGCTAAATATGAAAGAACTATCAGCCCCAGGATGCCATGGAAGCTCCATGAGCAGCGCTGCAAGCTAATACTCCCAGGGGGGCTGTGCAGGTGTCCTGTGCAAAGGGTGCCCCCCCCGCTTTGTGCCCTGTGCTGCCTGGGATAGACTCCAGCCAACCTTGCTTACTGTTTATGTCTCAAGAACAAACAAATGGGACCAATATCCAGCTTAGCAGATGGCCTCACCAGCTGATTGGTGTCATCATCGCTACTGTTTAAAGAGTAGCGCCAGGTTCTGTGGAATGCTGTGTTTTCATGGTTAATATGAATATTCTCTCGAAACGGGTTGGCTTTGTTCTACAAATAACCAAATCTATAATTTCACAAATTAAATAACTGCAGAAGGAGGTATGGTGGTGCAGTGGTTGGCACTGTTGCCTCACACCTCTGGGACCAGGGTTTGAGTTCCTCTCATGGCTCCATGTGTGTGGAGTTTGCATGTTCTGCTATTTTATTGTGAGGTTTCCTCCAGGTACTCTGGTTCCCTGCCACTGTTCTCCCGTCCAAGTTAAAAAATATGTGGAGGTTAACGAGCTGACAAATTTCCCATAGGTGTGAATGGCGTGTGTGTACCCTCTAATGGGTTGCCACCTCATCCTGGGTTACATAAGAAATTTACAAACAAAAGGAGGCCATTTGGCCCTTAAAGCTCATTGAGGGAGGAGAAAACTAACAGCTCAGAGTTGTTAAAATATTATCTGGCTCTGATTCTTGTATCCCTATATTGAACCCTTTCCATGGCAGCAATATCCTTTTTAAGGTATGGTGACCAAACCTGCACACAATACTCCTGGTGGGGTCTTACCAAGGACTTATATAATCTTAGCATCACCTCCCTTGACTTAGACTCCACACACCTATAGATGTAACCTAACATTCTCCTGGCCTTTTTAATTGCTTCCCTACACTGGCAAGTGTGGGACATGGAAGCATTCTACCAAGGTCTTTCTCATAATCAGTTACCTTCATGGGCATAAATTATTGGGGGGGATGGGAGGCTTGTAGCCCCCCCAATAAATCAAAACCAGCTAATACAACCCCCCCAATAATCATGTTTCCCCCATAATGGGTGGAGACCTCAACCCCCCTGTGATGGCCAAAGACGGCCACACAATGGTAATATGGTAACCCCGCCTTGACTTGCATGCACATATGCATGAATATTTTTACCCAGGTTTCATTTATATGCATTTGTCAATGGATTGGTTTTTCATCACTATTCTCATGAAACACAAAAGGCACATTTATTCAATTTTATTTGACAGGATGTTCATTTAACAAGGTAGGGTTGTGTCAACATTCATGTGTGTTTATATCCTTAAGTTGTATACACCTGGAGGAGTGGAACAGCTGGAATTTGTGCATGCATTTTTTCGGTCCGACAGGCAAACAATCTAGATCAGGGGTGGGCGATCTGATCCGCAAAGGGCCGGTGTGTATGCGGGTTTTCGCTGCAACTCCCTAATTAGGTCGCTAATTAGAGTTCTGATTGGCTGAAGAGTCCTCACACCTGGGATTGAACAGCTGACCTACAGGTTATCCCAAAAACCTGCACACACACCGGCCCTTTCAGGATAAGATTGGCCACCCCTGGTCTAGATCATCATGGTTCCCTTTAAATTCCCTTTTGGGAACCAACGGGAGCCCACTGTAGGGGGATGAGGATTGTAAAAAAAGTTTTATGTAACATTTCAGAAAGAAAAATACATTTTTTTAAACATTCTATCATAAAATGTATTGAAACATGGAGTTATTCTGTGCTACCTGTACAAATCAGGCCTCTTACTGCCACATTCCAAGTTCATTCTACCATAAGTTATGCATCAACAGGAAGTGGCCAGTTTCCCGGAATCAGTTCAGAGATTTGCCCCCACCCCCCACCACTGAGCTGGAACATCAACCGGTTACCTGACTTAATTTTTATAATCGAAAAGCACTTTGTAAATATTTGTATTAAAATCACTAGCTGGGTGTCAGAGTACTTTCTGATTTACTGATTTTAAGATGTACTGACGTAGAAATTGACAAGCTAATGCCTTCAAAGCCATATTCCAGGCATATGAATTGGTATCTGTTTGGGCTGAAACTGGTGCCAGTTGGATCAATGAGGAAGTAGGTTTTGTGTGTTGAGTATCAATACATTTCATTGTGGACCACTCCCAGTTTTTGCTTACTGTATGTGACTTGATCTGTCTTGTTTATAGCCTATTCGAATTCTCATCTGCACCAGGGATTTCAGACCTGTCTGTGATAAATGTTCTGGTTCCCTTTCACCACTCTTGAGAACCTGGAACTGGCACAGTAAAAGCAGAGGTTTAAGGCTCTGCAACATCAGTTCAGCCTCTTGCAGCTAGAGGTGCAGGCCCACACTTCTCTTGTTCCTGGTCCATTCCACGCAGATTCAGATCCTGTAGCCTTGGAGGATGTGGAAGCCAATGCCCAGCATCTACCATCGCGAGTGGAAACCCTGGTAAAAGGTCTCCACATCCAGGATATCAGGCCAGGTCAGTTATGTTCAGTGTAAGTTGAGTTATGTTATGTTTTATTCTTGGTTTCATTCTGTTTGTTTGACCTCATTTTCTTGGGCCCAAGATTTTCCTTTGTTGGATATTCTTTTGTATTTTGATGATTTTTGGATTTTCAGTAAATTCTGGGTTAGTAGCAAATTCTGTGCCCCTGTGTCTGCTTGCTGGTCCCTCATACCCCACAATGTTCCAGCCAAAGTTACACCGTTGGTTACCTTTATTTCAGTGGAACCCATAAAATATCTTTACTTTATATTTCTGTTCCCTGCATGGATTACCTTACATTTGTCTATATTAAATTTCATCTGCCAGGTATCAGCCCAATCACTAATTAAATCAAGATCTTGCTGTAGCATATTAGTGTCAATATCGTAAATGCAAATTAGGAATAACAGTGGTCCTAAAATTGAACCATGTGGTACCCCACTATGAACGTATGCCCACTGTAACATTGTGCCAATAACTACTCTTTGCTTCCTGTCTGTTAAACAGTTTTCAATCCAAGCTGCTATAGTTCCTAAAATCCCTGCTCCTTTGAGCTTAAGCAATAGCCGTTTGTGGGGGACAACATCAAAGGCCTTTTGGAAATCTTGTGTTTGATTTCTCTTGTAGCTTCCTCAAAGAACACAAGTAAATTATTTAAACAGGATCTACCTCTTCTAAATCCCTGCCCTCAGGTTGTTCCCTGCCTTGCACCGGTAGCATCCATGATAGGTTCCAGCCCCCCATGACCCTGAATAGGATAAGCGGTTAAAGAAGATGGATGATGTTACTGTAGAGCCAGTTAGTTTGGTTTGGAGGCAGAGAACTAATACTTTTGTCAAAAGTTTGAAATCAATATGATCCACGGAATAAAATAAAGCAAAATAAAGTATTTTTTTTCTATTAAGTATGCAAGACATTGATGTTTACAGGTTAAAGTAGAAATTTAAGTTTCTCAAACTAGCCCCTGTGGAACGTTCCTGCAGACTCTGCCTTGTACACTGCATGAGCTTGTACACTGAAGCCTGTAATTGGCAGAGGAGCCTTGGTCTGATCATTTATTTTCCTTGCGTTTGGTCAGCTGGATCATTTGTGATGCTTTTGTTAAACATGTTGCACATACTTCTCATGCATCATGTTGCACCGGTGCTGACAATGAGATTCTCAGGCCAAGGGGCTGGTGCTCCATCAACCTGTCATAAGATCGAAGTCATCAGCTTTGATATCAATGTCTTCAGCGTGGGTGGTTCTGGTGATGTGGGGGTTGTAAAAGGTTAAATTGCTTCCGCTGCCTCATTCTGCTGGCAGGGCGGAGCTTAGTTCCTCTGGAGGACCTTAAAATTTCGCTGTGTGTCAACAGGAAATTTATAAAATAGAAATAGTGATAAAGAGAATGACTAATGGGCCTCTGAAGCTGAGGGTCTGCTGGAGTGTTGATTAAATGGTATCAGTAGAAGAAGAGTCATGGGTCTGGTTGTAGACACACATTCTTTTTTTTGTACTAACCAAAACTAACAAGTTATATTACAGGGCTGTGTAGCAGAGCACGCCTTAAGGTCCAGATTAAAAAAGATTATCAGAGACCAGACCCTGGCTTTCAGAATGACCGGAGTAAAAGGTCCATTCACTTTAAGCTTTTACTTTTAATCACATTTTTCCAGTTTCACCATCCTGATGTCTGTTTCATATATGGTATTATAAATGATAAAGACTAAATATAAGAACATATATTCTATACGCTGATGCCTGGAAGAGCAGAATAAATACAGCTAGGACTGACATCTCCAGCTATAATGAGACAGGATGACAGAGCTGGCACATCTGTTTTCAAAGATAGGACCAACGGAGATGAAGCAAAGCATGGTTGGCAGACTGGTTTTACTGATGCGGGACACCTTAGGAAAATAAAAAAAAATACTTTCCCCCGATAGTTATCCACGAAAAAGCAGCAAAAGGGAAGAAAAAAAAGACTGAAAATAGTTTTCTTATCAGCCATTTTGATGCAAGTCAGGGTTTGATCAAGGTGCCTTACCTGGGATTTACCCTCCAGAGAACAGGCATGTCATGCATTTCTATCAGGACGATTGAAATTCATTCTCTAACATCTTCAAGGTTCAGAAAAGCGTGTACAGTACAGAACTACACTGCTAAATTCAAAATGTAAAATGGCATACAGAATTTGATATTTATATGTTACAGTGGAGTCTTATTTTACATAAAGCAAATCTCATCAGTCACTGTCCAGTTCTTTTTTAATGGATAATAATGTTAATAAATTCATTCTGCAATAGACGAAATGATACTAAAGACAAAAATGAGAAGTATTACCTAATAAACATTAGGATCATAAAACAAATTAATGCAAAAAAGGTCAAAATGAGAAGTGTTACCTAATAAACATTAAGATCGTAAAACAAATTAATGCAAAAATGGTCATTATGAGAAACTGATTTTTCCCCCAAACATTGTTAACATGCAAAAATGAGAAGTGATCAGGCTGCTGCATCAGAGGAAGAAATGCCCATAAACATTTGTCTGAGCTCTTTGTCATCTTTTAACGATGGAAAGTGTTTATCAATGACTATCAAGACACCAGGCAAATAATGATGCTAGACCCAAATGCTTAGCAATGTTTATCTGGTTTGGTGTGTGGATAGAAAGCAGTTATCGCACAGGCAATACTTCCTGTAATACATCACTGAACAGAATTAATAAAATGTATATTTTGAGACACCACTGAAGCATATCAACATTTTTAATTTCTTTGTTCATTTTGTGTTCTGTTATGAAACCTGTAAGTTCATTCTGTCAGTATTCTTTATTCTATTTAAAAAATAATAATATTAATCTGGTCACAGTCTATTGCTCAGAGAATGTTCTACTGAAAATTTCATTTTCTTGTTCTGGACAATATAAGACCAGCCCTTCATTCTATTTAAAATTATTTGTTGCCTATTCTTTCAGCAAGGATTCAGCAGTATTCTTAGTAATGTGAAATCCTCAGTAATATCATCTCTGGTGGAGTTTCATTGTGTTATAATCTTATTGTAATTCCTGTTGCGTTTTTAGAGGAAGTCCAGCTTTCTGTTTAATGATTGTACATGATGAATCAGCCGCAGGCTGTAGACGCTGCACCTGACATCACCAGAATTCATAACAGAAGTGGATAGTGTCACAGTTCATTAGCGATGCTATCTCAAATTGGACCACATCTGCTAAGATACATTTGAACACAGTATTTAACCTAAATTGCTCCAGTAAAATATCCAGCTTTATAAGTGGGCAAAAATGAAGTCACATTGGATAAATAAGGTTATCCAAACCACTAAAAAAGTGATACTGTACATGACTATGCAACATAACATGATTTAAAGTGCACAATATAGCAGAAATTTTTCTGTGTTCTCAAAATCAATATATTCACTTGTTTAAGAAGAATATTTTGTCAGATGGCTGATAATGAATAGTTCTGCCGTTTATGTATAACCTGCTACAGTATGGAGGCCATTACTTAATCTTCTGTCTTTCTCATGATCGTTTTTTGTTTATCCTAAATATCCATCATTCCAGTCACCCACTTTCCATAAACACTTATCCAGTGCAGGGTGACACCCAGCCAGGGGACAGTCTGGACAGTCCGGACAGCATGATAGTAGATCACAGAGCATGCACACATGCACAAACAGAGAGAGGAAACCAGAGCATGGAGAGTGCATGCAAACTCCATATACTTAGATCAGAAGCAAGAATGAAGCCCACGACCCAAGAGGCCACAGTGACAACTGCAGCAAATATCTAACAGTCTAAGTAATCTACTTATTTAGCTACTAATATATATTTTATGGTGTTTGTTTTTTCACCAGCCAGGTAAAATGCAGTCAAAACCTTATACATTTCAACAGTAAAAAGAGTTATGTATCTTGGAAGTACTTCATTCCTTAATAAAACACCTCAGTAAAAATTATACTGAGTGCTCAAGAAAATATCAATGCACTGTAAAGTACTTTTAAATTGATGAACAGATTAAATGGACTTTCACATACATTTTATAATTTATGATACTATAAGAATTTTTCAACTATACTTATACAAAATTTTGCTTCAGAAAAAATGGAGGTAAGTTTCATTATAAGTAACACAAAAAGCAATGTTTTCAGATACATCAATTTTGAGGACAACACAAATAATGCATAATTTATCCAGCTCTATTTTTTGGCTGGTTCCTTTTTTTGTTCATGGAGATGAAATAGAGTTCCACAAAGTTGGCACTTGCTCACTGATTGTACAGCAAGAGTGAATGAGAGAGCTCTCGAAGATGTGTACATGAATCAGATCTGAAGGAAGGAAATTGTCTGCTTGGCTGAGCAGGCCACAGTGAGCAAAATTATACAAGCCAGCTTCAAATGCAGTGTCTAATAAAGCCTGAGCTCAGCGAGCATTGGAAGCTTGTGGCTTTGGGGAAGGGGTATTGTAAAACAATGTAAAAAGAGTGGTTTCAACACAGAATGATGTTTTTAAAGAATGATGTAAAAAAAAGGTCAATTCAGCTGTACCTAGATAAAGGGCTAGACTTGTGAGTGGGTCTTTCTTTGCATCCCACTTATCCCTAACTACCAAAATCAGAAGGAAGGTTGCATCCTTATTCATCTGAAAACAGTGACATGTGTTGTGGTGTATGTTAATAATAAAAGGCAAGTTTAGGGCTGTCACTATTGATTATATCAGTACTCGAGTAATCTACAGTACCAATCAATATGACGATTCATCAAGTAATAGTTCAGAGAATAATTAATTTAAATGTAATATTATCAGCAGTGGGTAAGGTTCTGCTAATTAACTGTTAATTACTGTAGGTAGGCTAACTTTTTTGTTAGCGGATTAGTGTTTCTGCTAATTTAAAAACCGTTAGCAGACCAATTACCATATGCTAAATTTAGTTCCTGTAACTTAATCCGCTAACATTTTTTTGCAGGTAAAGAAAATAAGTTTAGCAGTCAAATACATTTGTAAATTCTAAAATCACTCATATTCGTTCCAATATTTTGTGAGCATGTCTGCAACAATATATCTGGCTCAGTGTTAGCTGACTATGTGTATACACAAGACATTATTGGTCGATAAAGTTGTATTTAAGTCTGGGCTAAATGTAAGTGAACAAAGTCCATTTAAACTAGGGTACCCTGAACTAAGGGGAAATGGGCCCTGTATCATAAAGCTGGATTTCTTGTTTATTTGCATAACTTGTCAGATTTCTGGTACCCTAGTTTGAATGGACTTTATCTTTGTTCACTTGCATTTAGCCCATACATTTAGCTATAGACTAATAAAGAGGTGAGACCATTGTTCCTTATGGATAAACGGCGCCAAGTTTGTAGTCCCCAAGTGGCTTCACTAAGGGCAAAATTCCAGCATGAGCCAGTCGAAAAATAGGACTCTTCTGACAAAAATGCTTCTGTCTTGCAAAAGGGAATATCATTGAAAGAAAATTTATTCTGGAAACTCTGCATAAATCCAACGATCCCCCATTGGGTAAGTCCATATTGTCACATAATTTAGAAGGAAAATTTTAATGGATGCTTTTTAATAATTGAGTAACCAAGTTTAATGGAGTAATCGTAACAGCGCTAGAGGAGTATTTGAAATGTTTAGTCAAGGCAAGTTGAACAACTCTGTGTTGTGTAATTAAGCACTGCCCCAGAAGTCAGACTGCAGCTGGTCCATTGGGAGGGTGTCTGTACAGTTGTTATAGGTCATGGGGATAATCACAGTGAAACCTGGAAGGGTGTGACTGTGAGGAATGGCCTTCCTGATCAGAACCCAAGCGGTGCTCTGTTATTGGACTTCTGTACTAACCACAGTTTGTCCATAACTAACACCACGTTCAAACATAAGTGTGTTCATACAGTAAGTGCACCTGGTACCAGAGCACCCTGGGAAGTTCAAGGATTGACTTTGTAATCGTATTGTCAGATCTATTTCTGCAATGCTTTGGAAACTCAGGTGAAGAGAACAGCTGAGCTGTCAACTGATCACCACCTGGTGGTGAGTTGGATCACATGGTGGAGGGAAATGCTACATGGACCTGGTTGACCGAAACGTTTAGTGAGGGTGTGTTGGGAGCATCTGGCGGAGGTGTGTGTCCAGAAGATCATCAACTCACACCTCTGGTAGAACTTCTCTTGCATCCTAAGGAAGGCGGGAAACATTGAGCTTGCCTGTCTCCCAGTGGTGGACACCAGTGGTAAAGTGAGATGTCAGGCTGAAGTATAGGAGGTCTTCCAAGCTTGTTTATCTTGTGGGACTCCTGAAGCAGCTGACAGGTACTGGCAGACCAAGCAGAATGCAGCTTTGGCAGTTGCTGAAGCAAAAAATGGGGTGTGGAAGGAGCTTTGTCAGGTGATGGAAAATGACTTTTAGTCACCCTTAAAGAAATTCTGGCAAACCATCAGGTGACTCAGAAAGGGGAAGCAGGACTTTTACATTTACAGCAGGGATGGAGTACTATAGACCTCAAATGGGCATAGTCAGGTAGAGGAAGGAATATATCAAGGACCTCCTGAATCCCACTGATATGCTTTCCATAGAGGAAGTAGAGCTGGAAAACTCAGAGGAGGTCTCACCCATCTCTAGGGCTGAGGTCACTAAAGTCACAAAAAATCTTTGGCGGTAAGGCTCTGGGTGTGGATGAGATTTGCCTCATTGAGAGATATATGCCGGGGAACTGGAGAGGAGGGCCCATTTAATGATGGAACCTCAGATCCAAGAAGAACAATCCGGATTCCATCCTAGTCACAAGGATACTAGAGGATTAAGGGGAGTTTTCCCAACAAGTCTACATGTGGAAAAAGCATAAGACTGTGTCCCTCAGGAGGTGCTTTTGGAGTATGGTGTCCATTATTATGGGCCATCAGGTCCCTGTATAACTAAAGTTAGAGCATGATTTGCATTATCAGTAGTAAGTCAGACTCATTCCCAGTGGGTGCTGGATATTCATGCACAGAATTTCTAGACGTAGCTAAGGGATGGAGGGGGTCTGATTCAGTGGGCTCAGGATCACGTCTTTGCTTTTGCATTTGATGTGATCCTGTTGGCCTCATTGGGCTGTGATCTGCATCAAACATTGGCATGGTTTGCAGCTGAGTATGAAGCAGCCAGGATGGATCAGCACCTCCGAGTGAGGTCATGGTTCTCAAGCGGAAAACAGTAGATTGCATTGTCCTGGTTGTGGATGGGTTACTGCGCTCCCAGGAGTCTAAAATTATTGATCTTCTCCATTTCCTTACCATTTATTTGGAGAAGGGGATTGGTGGTCTTCCCGGATCTCCCAAAATCCACTGTAATCTCCTTGGTTTTAGTGGTGTTCAGGCCTGCGTTTTGTATGAGGGTCGAGGAGGTCTGATTTTCATTTCTGACATTTTGTGGTCTGTTGGTGGGGAAATCCAGAATCCATGAGCCGAATGGAGATCTAAGCCAAGGTTGTTAAGTTTCTGTACCAGTGTATGGAATATTAGCATACTAAAAGCAGAGGTAAAGTGACTGAATAGCATCCTTACCTACGTGTTTGGATGCTCCAGGTGGGACAGGGCTGCATGAAGTGCAATTGAGAAAGCATTCTCCATCGATCTCTTTGCTCGGTAAGCAAATTGGTGACTGTCCAGATTGATTGGGAGGATGGTCTTGATGTAGGTTACAGCTTGGGTTAAGACAACTGGGTGGTACTCATTATGCGTTCCACTGTTGACCTTTTGGGCACAAAACGATGGTGGTAGATTTCAAGCAGGTGGGGATAGCGGCTTGTTTTCAGGAGACATTAAAAATATCACTAAACACCCCTGCTAGCTAATCAGCATAAACTTAACATGCGGCTCGAGACCTTGTCTGGCCATGCTGCTTTGTTGGTGTCTATTTTCATTAGAGTAGATCTCACCTGGTGGTGCTGTAGGAGAAGCACATGCTCCTGCTTGGGTGGTGCTATTTGAGCTCCAGCTGTATTGTTTAGGTTATCAAAGTGGGGGAAGTACTGGTTCCAGGCATCAGAGAGTATGGCATTGTTGCTGATCTCTGGAGTGCTGTTCTTGTAATCGGTCATGGTTTTAATGCCTATCCACTTACTGTAGAGATTGTCATTTTCAAAATGCCCCCAATGCACTTTTTGTACCTCTGCTTGGCTCCTCTGATGCCCTCCATCAGTCCTCTATGGGCACTTCTGTAGGCGAATGTGTCTCCCGATTTAAAGGCAGCATTGCTTACCCTGAGCAGAGACCATACTTTGCCATCCAAGCATAGCTTCTGGTTCAGAAATACAGCGGCACCTCAGAACTCGAACTTAATCAGTTCAGAACTCCGGATCGAATCCTAAAAAGTTCGAGTTCTGATCGAATTTTCCCCATAAGAAATAATGGAATACCAATTACAGTAATTGGTTCCCGGCCACAAAAATTACACCAAAATATGTTTTTTTTTTAGCATTTAAACACAAAATGAATCAGATAACACAAGAAGAGCATATACTGTACTAAACACATCTAAGCACATTTATCAAAACAGTAATTTGTAAAATAAATATATCCAAACATCATGTCCTGCCCTGATCGTCCGCTCCTTCCGTGTGCCACGCCCCCTCGTTAATTCTGTGTGGAATCCTCCTGTGATCAGCTGTTTCTGGTTTTTGTCATTAGTCCTCTGTATTTCGTCCTCGTTTCAGTTTGTTTCCCCAGTCCGGTCATTGTATTGTCCATCTGCATTTTGCCTGCCTTACCTGTAATTAAACCCC
>JAODLC010000113.1:25767213-25777467 GCA_026781145.1 Hippopotamyrus pictus
ACTTTATGAATGCATTATAATGCATTATGAAGGTATCTATAATGCGTTACACACACATACCTTAAGTAAAGTGTTACAGAAATGTCTTTAAAGAGAATCATTCCCCATATGTTACAAATTTTTTAATTTTAATTCTATTTTTGTATCATGTTAGAAATTTCTCATCCTCTTGGTTGTGGATATGCATACAAAAAAGAAAACTGAAATTCAGAATGTGTGGCGATTATTGATCAGGGAGCAACGTGCTATCTGGGACTTCAGATGAATGTTGAACTACTTTTATTCCCCTAACCCTAACCCCTTCCTGAAACCACTTCCCAGAGCTCCATATAATTTACATTTTTACCATTATTTCATGTCTTTTGCACCAGTGTATGTCTATTGCAACAGTAATTAAGATTAGATTTATGTGTTTACTTTGTAAAATAAAGTAATATAATAACCACAAAAGGTTTAGAAGTGAGTAGTGAGTGGTAGGGTGAACGATGCATAAATAGCAATTGCTTCAGTGGTCAGTGGATTCCCACCAAATTCTTGATAGAGAGAACTTCATGGATCGCTTTTCCATTCTGTACCATCCTGTAACAGAACAAAATAAATTTGTGATAATATATATTTTATATATTTTACTCATTCTTTTTTTTGGAAGCATCACCCAAGGAGTCGCATGTTCCATTGCATTATATCTGCTGTGTACATTGACAGTAAAGATATTTCGTAATGCTTTAGATTAACTGCATCTTCATAATGCATTCATAGAACGTTCATAAGCAGCATGTAAAATCCTGACATGCGTTAACATATATGATAAACAGTATAACTGTATAATCATAAGATTTGATCTTAATGTATATTAAAGCTCTTAAGGTACATTACCATTCAGAAGTTTGGGGTCACTTAGCAATTTTCTTGGTTTCCATGAAATGAGTTTGAATAGGAAATGTGGCTAAATAAAAAGGAAACAGCCATTGACAAAGTTAGAAGTAATCATTAAAATAATAGTTTTCTTCAAACTTCGCTTTCATCAAAGAGTCCTCCATTTGCAGCAATTACAGCCTTGGGCATTCTAGATGTCAGTTTGTCGAGGTAAGCTGACAATGTTTCACCCCTTGCTTCCAGAAGCATCTCCCACAAGTTGGATTGGCTTGACGGGCACTTCTTACGTACCTTTCGGTCAAGCTGCTCCCATAACATCTCAATAGTGTTGAGATCTGGCGACTGTGCTGGACACTCCATCATACACAGAATACCAGCTGACTGCTTCTTCCCTAAATAGTCCTTGCATAGTTTGGAGGCGTGTCTGTGTCACTGTCCGGTTTAACGATGAAATTGGCTCCAATTAAGTACCACTTTACCATCACATTGCCCCCACCATTCTTGACAGATGTCGCGAAGCTCTCCTCCAGCGACTTTTTATTTGATCTGCGTCTCACAAATGCTCTCCTTTGTGATCCGAACACCTCAAACTTAGATTCGTCTACTCATCTATTCATAGCTTTCCTCTGTTCTGTGTCTCTGTTGATTTGCCCATTTTAGTCTTTTCTTTTTATTGGCTATTAAGAGATACGACTTTTTCTTTGCAGTTCTGCCTAGAAGCCCAGCAACCTGGAGTTGTCTCTTCACCGTTGACATTGAGACTGGTCCTTTGCGGTTACTATTTAATGAAGCTGCCAGTTGAAGACCTATGAGGCATCTGTTTGTCAAACTACACACACTAACATATTTAAACTCTCACTCAGTTGTGCATCAGGACCTCCCTCTCCTCTTTCCGTTGTGGTTAGAGCCAGTTTGCACTTGCAGTTTGCACCTTAACCTGCAAATGTTACACCCTGGGTATGATGTTAATCTACATCTAGCCCTGCAAGGTGGTCCTCCAACTTACAGGGAATAACTTGGGGTTTTGTGGCAGGATTGGCACTCCAGCCACTGGGAAAAACCTCACACTGGTCTAGTGTGGTGCTGAGGTATCAGAACTCAGGTTCTCATTCCCGAGGTGGTTTGTTGTGTGGTGGGTGTGACAATGCTCTGTAATCAGTGCATGCTCCTTACCTCCTCCTCCCTCATCAGGTGACCTCATAACACAGTCAGAATTAAACGGTCTGGTCAGAGATTTGGGTCTGTTGAGAAAAAAAAAACGAATTGCTGGGTTCGAGACTGCAGGAATGCGGTCACCAAGTATGAAAATTTCTGCTGACTACTGTTGGACACTGCAATGTGACGCACCTGACATTGAATACAAACGAACATCAAGAACAAAACACTTCTAATTATGTTGAACTTAATAGCATATGAAAAGTATAAACGTGATTAAATACATTATTGCTGGTACTGTAAACAGTTAACTGTCTATTTCTCAGGGTTCCGACGTGATGCACATCCACCAGGTATCTGTCACAATCAGCAAAAACTTTTCAGGAAGCAAAACTTTTCAAAAAAATTGTTGTGCAGTGTAATCACACAGCAACACAAGAAAACAGCCACAATGAACCACTGAGGAAGAGAACAAGAGCAGGCACTTAAATACTAATCAGAGCATGTATCAGAGCAGAGCAGGAGTGAAAGGATTTTGGCTGGAGAGGAAGCGAGCAAGAAACAGCATATTTGAAAAAAACTCGAGCGTCACACACTCACATTTTATAATAAATAATTTCTTTTTGAATGTGGATTTAGCTGGTGAGTTATTCTGAGCTAAAATTGAAAAAAAATGCAGATAATTTACTTTTTTTTGGAGCGAATGGCAAGCGATTTCATTGGAGCGGGATGAAAATTGACCAGAGAGAGGGAGCATACTGCTCCGTGAACAGTAAGTGGAAATTCTCTGCTCATGTTCTGCTACTAACAAGACAACGCAGGACAGCTTCATATACTGCAATAAGAGTTAGTCCATTTTTGCATATTGCACTGAGACCATTCACAAGAAACCAAACATGAATATGAAGCTGTTGTGGTTCTTTTGCTATCCATCCATGCTTCTGACAGAAATTGTTACAGGGTCCAATAATCCACTATTTTTTCTTGTGGTAGCACTACTGTAAGTAAAACCAGTACCAAGACAAATTATATACAATCCACAAGCAGAAATAAAGCAATATTGCACAAAACAGTCTTGATTCCATTCCTATCACTTTCAATGTCAACTAAAAACAGGGCTCTTCATTAAGCACCCCCTGGGCTAAATGTCCAGTTTCTTTTTTATTGACCCTTTCATTGATTTTTCCCCCCAACTAATATACCCATTCTATTTGTATTTTGATTAGCTAGCTTATTTACCAGATCATATGGCCGAGATGTTGCTGTCTTCGGTAAAAAAATGGAGACGTCAATGGCGAAAACAGATCATCTGACAGTAATTGGACCCATAGATACTTGTTTGTTTCTGTTGTAATGAAGCCCACATAGAATGAGGCTCCTGAGAGCTAACGAGTGACAAAAGGAGGCTTTTCAACACGAACGACCAGCTTCAGCACAAACTTTCCACTGGGCTATAATGTATGCCACAAACAAACTTCGAGGGTTAGCCTCCTGCTGTGAACACTAATGTAGTGCTATGTGTGAGTGTACAAGGAGCTTGTGTTCTCTTTGTGTTGTGTGGTTTTCTTCCAACTACTATGAATTGGTGTCCCACTGGACAGCCCTGCCCCTCACAGTGTGCATATTATAGACAATATAAAGACAGCTCATCTAAACTACATATTTTTGGACTGTTGTAGGTAATGTAAACACTGGGAGAAAGAAAGAAACAATTCAGATACAAAGCACTTGGAGGTGGGGGAGATGAAACCCACATCACTGGAAGTGTTCCAGTACTGCTCGCATCACGGTCTTGCTAGCTAGAAAGCGCATAGCTGCCGTTAATTAGCATTTCACATTTCTACCACTTATGAAGTGGGACATTGAACGATAAGTCAAATGCTGAGTGTTGTAGGATTTATGAGCTTGGCCTTTCTTATTTTACTCAGTAGACTTTTTTGGAGGTTGTCTATAGAATCATCATATTTCTCAGATGTATTAAAATGCTTAGGAAAGCAATTTTGTGTAGGGAAGCCTATTTTCACTTCTGCTCGCTATGTAATCTCTAGGGCTGTTTGCTATGCTTTCATTCATATTAAAAGTGACAGTTGTAAATTAGTGAATGAATAGAGGGATGAAACACATTCATATTTAAGTGCAATATGGCTCTCAAGAGTGGACCTTTTGCCATGCTGTAACTAGAAAATAATTAACATACATGGAATGGAATTACTAATCAGGACCTAGTATTTAAAGTAACGGTATAAATATATAGAAGACTGAAAAGGTCATATTATTAATGAAAGACAGATTCCAACAAAAACTACCTGAATATGAAAACAACACATTCTCTGGTGTCGGCAACAAACTTTTCTTGTCTAAAACCTGATTAAAATATTTACTTCTCTGTAAGAGAGAATCACACTCAAATGACATGCAGGTTGAAGAAAATGATGATTACTCCTGAACTGCTTAACGGCACAACTGCAGCTGTAATTTGAGAGTGTCTGGTAGAGTCTCTCCAAGGAGAGCTTTTAGCTCTGAATGGATAACACAATTGAAGGTTTACATCACAAAGAATGTAACCCCAGTGACACTGACAAAGAAAAAAGAAGCCTTAGGGTCAGTGGAATGCAGGAGAAAAGCATCAAGCCATACACACACATGGGACCAGAAATAAAACCCAGAACCATAGAGGTGCTGCAGCTACAGCAATACCTACTGATCTGCAACCATGATGCTCTGGGCTACTCTGATAATCCATCCATTCATCCATTCACCTGTCCATCCATCCTTCCTTCCACCCATTCATTCATTCATCTTCCAGATGCTCATTCTGTAGAGGTGTCTGGGTGTGGGGGGATAGGGGGGTAGTGGAGCCCATCCCAAAAGACACATTTCTGAATGTACGCATCAATCAATGACTGATCTGAGGGACCACACCATTCATCAGTAACTAGTCAGGAAGATGACAGCATCTGCAAGAAACCTGTACATATTTGTGTGCATTGGAAGCTGTTTACCTAATATGCACTATTTCTACACACATATTCAGGCCAAAAAATAGGCAAATGACAAAACTAAGGCAGGGGGAAAATGGGAAAAAAAAACCAGCAACAAATACAGGGGAACAACAGCTACAGCACACAGTAACAACCACACAAGGACCAATCGATGAAACAGCACAAGGACAGACACATACTGTACTGTATGTACACATAAAGCTCTGTAAAAAAATAAGAGACCACTGCAAATTTTCAGTTTCACTCATTTTCGTTTACGGGTATGCACCTGCATTTGCATTTTTTTTTGCAAACTCCAGCCTGGCTCTTCCCTGTTTCTCATTGATGAAGAGCTTCTTCCTTGCTTTATGGGTCTTCAGTCCTGCTTCTAGGAGCCTTTTATGTTCTAGCAGTGAACTTCACACCACTTAATGTTTCCCATTCTTTTTGAAGGTCACTTGAGGTCATCCTCTGATTTACGCGGCACTGCCAGATAAGTTGACGGTCATCTGTGGCATTAAAAAGCTGCTTTTTATCTCTACCTGGCTGGTTTTTGGTCATTGCCAGTGTCTCCTGCTTCATCCTGTTCTTGTTTACTGCTGTCTTAGAAACTTTGAGCCTGGTACTGCCTCGCAATGTAGCCTTCTGCCAGCAGAACCAGCATTAAACCAGATTTAAAAATGCATATTTAAAAAAATATATATAAAGTGGTCTCAATTTTTTCCAGAGCTGTAGATAATGAGGCTGACAAGGGCCAGGTGTGAGGTGTTGCAAACAGAAGACCAGAGGCAATGAGGAGCAGGTCAGGTTAGAGAGTTTCCCTTGGTGTTTGAACCTAAGATAAGGGAAACTGAACATCCTTCAGCCAGGGAGCAAAGTACACTGTACAGAAACACACCACGTAACTGACAAAGATGCACCAGAAATAAAACGTTAATTATAACAATAAAGGGGGGAGTGCAGCACTTAATTGGTGGGGGAAAATTTCTGCAAATTGTTATACAAGTGGAATGTACAATAAATGAATGTGTAGTTTCAGGCCTACATGTCACAACAAGGACTCAGAGCACTCAGGTAAAAACATTTACTAGCTTTCCCATTTCCAGCTGATCCCTCCAGGACAAATAAAATTCTAGAGGTTGGTGAGGGTGGGATGGACATGCATTAGATGGGTGGAGAAGTGACAGGGCTGTGCAAGGAACTCAATGCTGTCATTTCCGACAGCAACCTTTCTAGTTTACAATAGATTTTAAATAAATCGCATTCCTCATGACAGATTTATTGGAAGTAAAGGGAGCCTTTGAAAAAGAGATGTATGAAGTTACTGTAAGTGTCACGGCACAGGTGGGGGAAAAGGTGGACGATCTGCTAGCAGCTTTGAGACAAAAGGAGTTTAACAAACAGAAATGAACATATAAAATGAAGCCACAAAATAATACAAGGGAGCAGGACTGGGAACAGTGCAAAGTAATAAACACAGAGTAATATGGGTGCAATGACTGACTGAGGAACAGGACAAAGGCAGCCACTAACACCAGGGAACAAAAAAACAATAAATACAAACAACTGATGAGACTGGCCTCAAATCCACGGCTGGAAGGTTACAGCCTCTGTACTACTTCCTCAAACCACTGAGCCATGCAACAGTGCAGGGAGCAGGGAAAACACACAAGGGTCTAGTATGAAGACAACAGGTAACAGGATGGCCAGCACCACCTCCTGGCCAAGCGGGGAAGTAACAGGAAAGGCAGTGATGGACGGGCGCTGACCCTGATGTCAAGTCCATAAAGTATTGTCAAAATTATTTTAAAAGGTATGAAGATAATTAAATATTTGAAATAATTTGCTAGATCTACAAATAAGCAACACATATTTGTATAATAAGAGAAGTACAGTATGACTTTAAGTGCATATTTTTGTCACAAAATGGCTATTCCCCTGTCTAGGCTGCCCACCCTTTCTGATGGGTATTAAAAAAAAAGAGAGAGAGAAAAGAATTATAATAAAAATAAATTTAAAATTCAGTAACTAGGTGCCCAACTGCAGTAGATATGGTAATTATATTTACATTTGCATATATTTACTTGATAAATATTTGATCAAAGCAACTTGAAAGGTTAGGTAAATACATTATAGGGAGAATAGTTTAAAAGTTTAAAAGACTGTGGTGAGTTAGATACCTGGTCAATCAGTAACATGTAGCACGATTCACTCAAACATCTACAGATGAGGCATGGCGCTGGTAGGAATAGGCAAAGATCTACTTAGCGGCACCAAGAAAAGGGGTTTATTAAAGAAATAAGTCACACTGGGGAAAACAATGAAAACCAAGAAGACCAGAAGGGGCCAGAACAAACAGGGAAAAGACAGAACTAACTAGGAGACTAAAGTAACATATCCAGGGAAAGAGAATGGACCAGGACTAAACTACAAGATACCAAGAGGAAATGCATGAAGGAAGGCAACACCAAGAGTAAACAGACAGCAACGTAACACACAGGAACATGAACAATGACCAAGTGGGGAAATGAACAAAGGCATGAACTTAAATACACTGATACAGTAACAAGGACAAACAAAAGGCAGGAATCATCAGAAACAACCAATCAACAAGGGCAAAGGCCAACAAGACACATGTGAAGCAACTAACACTAATAAACAAAGAACTAAGCAACTAAAGTCCTGAAACTAAGGAAACATTGGGAAAACTACACTAGGGAAATAAATAAGAAAACAAAGTACAACATAAAACCAGAACAGAACACAAGGAGGGCAAACCTAGAATAGGAACATCAAAAGGAAAACACTGGGGAACAGAAACTCAAAATACAAAGGAAGAGAGAAGTGATTAGCCAGCCTTGAACCCACAACTGGGGGGAATGTAATCCCTAAACCACACACTCAACCCATTGAGCCATGCAGCAGGACAGGAGTATACAACCAGGTTGAAAGGCAAGACACAGGGTGGAGACCATTATAATGCATTATGAAGGTATCTATAGTGCATTATAAATGAATGCTTCATAGACCATTCATACTGCATAATAAACATCGCTATAATGTGTTATGCCATTTTACAAATCGGTATTTATATAGGTTCATAATACATTATGACTGTATTATTATGTATTATTAAGGTAGGTACTGTATGATGCATTATGGTAACGGCTTTAAGTAAAGTGTCACCGCAGAATATCATAATCATTGCTTCCAAACAACCAAACCCAACCAGACCACCTCCCTGCCTCCTCACCTGAATTACAGACATACCTGCATCTACCTCTTAGTCTAAGGGATATATAATGGACATCACTAAACTAACACTTTGTAAGATATTCAGCTTGCTGCCTGCCATACTGCATCCTGCCAAACTGTATCAAAAATGTAATTGTCTTCAGATAATGCTTATGGATTTCAACTTGTATTTTGGTATATGTACTATTTCACAGCATTGTTGACCTGTGTCTGTCCCTCATCGGCTCATGCTTTGTACCTGTTGTTGTCACTCTGGGTCTTGTTTCACTGAACTGTAACTCTCCACTTGGATTGTGATTGTTAAAGTGAAAAAAAGAATGCAATTGTATGAGGTAAACTCAAGAGAACCTTTAAGAAAAACTGCAAAGGTGGAATGTATGGGGGTAAGCAATATAATGAGATCATTGTATAATACCTAATACCATATGAAGTTGGAAGGAAAATACACTTTTTTTACAATTTTCTTTTTACAAAATTTAAAAATTTGGAATATTTTATAAATAAAATATTTGAAGCTGGCTTGAGCATTTCTCATTATCAGCTATTAACAATATTCTTCTCCAATGTCAAGCACTACACTGGTAATTTCCATATTATTGGATTTGAGGGCCGTTGGTTTTGCATTACTTGTAGTGCAGCTAAGTAACATTTTCTGGAGCTTTTTCACTTAGCAAACAAATGCAGGCTTGACTGTTCTCAGTGCTTCCTGACAGTTATTTCCAAAGCAAATAAATTTGAGCCTTTAGTCAATGTTATTTCCTGGACTTCAAATTTCAACAGGAAATTGCTAGAAACATGTTTAATTTCGTTTGCGCAATCCTTTCCCTCCCATTCAGGTATATATACATTGCTAAGGTAAGCTGACTATATCCACATATATCAAATACATAACATTTTCCCCCAAAAAATAAACTTCAAAATTCTGAAATACATCTGAATCTCAAACTTCAGAAGTGAATGAGTCATGCTTCTATTCATTTTGGTTTAAAGTGCTACAGCACTGAAATTCTTTGTGGAGAGTGGTCAGGAAAGAGACCTTTTAGACTATATAATCAAAAAGTACCCAGTGAACCACTAAAAAGGCCTTCTTATTATCAGTACAAAGTACCTACACCAAAAGGCCATGTTAATTTATTTAAAAAATCTATGATTAAATATAAATTAATGGCAGTTTAAAATATTATGGCATGTAAATCAAGTAAACTACAAAACAAGCAATATCAAAGCAGATTATTGCTGTTAGACAGCTAAGATACAAAGCAATGATTCTTCTGGCTTTCACCTGTGTGGTTTACATTATAAGCTTGATATCTAAAATTAGCAGAGTGCTGATTAGCCTGGTGTTTGTGTAAACTGGAAATGACACACCGTGTGTCCCACACGGCACCAGTTGATAGATGCTTCCCTGTGATTAGAGTCCATCCTGGTGACATTTGTCTAGCAGATGTCACCTTCCTGGCTTTGTGTGCTACAAACTGCAGCTAGGGACTATGGCAATGTAATTAAAATGTGTCCTTGTAGACCTGTTATTGATTCCCTCTCTGATCCTTCAGACCTTGCAAGTTACTCCCAAAATGATCAATAGGCTTTCAAAGACAAAAGACTGCCAAATATAGCCGCCTTTTCCGTTCACATCATAGTCATTTTAAGCATCCTTGAAATTTTAATAATCCTCCAAAGTATAGTGGTACCTCGGTTCTCGAACTCACTAGAACTCAAATTTCTTGAAAGTCGAACAAAACAGTTTGACCTAGAACTCAATCTGAATATCAGAAGTCGAACCGTGAACGTTGACCTAATATCAATTGTACGCGCCAGGAAATGAGTCATACTACAATGCAATTCTTACTTGAATGCCTTCTTCACAAGACTGGACGATTAACCAAATAAAGCAGAGAAACATTACAGTTACTAACAATAAATAAACCACTAACTTACGTGTACTATTAGAGCATTTATGTCATTTATTTAAACTTTATTTTACCAG
>JAODLC010000113.1:25777567-25791307 GCA_026781145.1 Hippopotamyrus pictus
GGGCCGGGAACCAATTAATTGGTTTTCCATTATTTCTTATGGGAAAAATTCGATCAGAACTTGAACTTTTTAGGATTGGATACGGAGTTCGAAACGGATTAAGTTCGAGAACCGAGGTACTACTGTATTTGTTTTATTTTCATTTGGAAAGGTTTTTAGTTTCTCATTCTTTCCCAGAATAAAAGGGTTTATGCGGATTTCAATTAAGTTACAATGTAAATTAAAGACTAGAGTCCATGTTCCACTTTTTGCTTAAAATCAATGAGTAAGTCGTTTTGCAAATGTTTTTTTTTTTTTAAATTGCATGTGTGTGTGTTTTGTTTCAACCTTTCACCTGGCCTTTTTATAAAAACAGCAAAAGTATGCCATAATAACTGCGATACACAAATCAAAAACTTATCAGTGAAGTGTAATGCACAATATATAAAGAAGGCTGATGGGGGAATTTGTGAATTAACCCCCCGGTATTTCTGAGCTTCACCTAGTTTGCGCTGCTCAACTTTAAAACACTGAGCTCATTTGGCTTAATATATTTAATGTGTCCTTGCTGTTCTCTTCTCTTGTAGCTAAAATAGTAGTGTATCATATCATGACATGATTCCATGATGTCATTAGCAGACAACAACAGAAAAAAGCAACAGATATTTCAAACAGCTAATTACAATTAGGCCACAGCAATTTGCTTAAAGTTATGTTTCATTGTCCTAGCAAGACATTCTTCTGCTATGGGATCAGCATTAACATGTTGTCTATGGCGTGCTGATTTCACTTTGTTTGTTAAGGGCCATTTCAGATGTCAGGAGTCATTGTAACATTTCATCCAACAATGTAGTTTTTGTCTGGGGGGGAGGTCAACAATGGTAAAAATTGCCCTTTTTGAGGTCCCCTTTTAGTTTAGAAATGATAAAATATGTAATAAATGTTTAAGAAATAGAAGACGTACATAATTACCACTGTGAAATTTCATTGCATCAGTTGGGATAATTTTGGGAATTTTGTCATGAATTTTACAAGGTAGAACATGAACCCACCTGAAAAATGTGTTCAAGCCAGTTTAAGATGAACTTAAATATTAAATTTATATAAATGACAGATTGGGTACGAACATATAGAAAAATGGATTTTTCATAAAACGAAGATCTTCAGACACTTTTTATTTATTATGATGGAATTTAAAATGTAAATTGCTTTCTACTTTTACCTTTCATACAATGATGTACATGGTGATGGAAGAACACAAATTAGGAAACTCTGTCGGGTTTCTGTACTGCATTGAGCTTTTTTTACACCCTTTTGTGGAGAATGTGAACAGGTTCCGTCTGTTAGAAGTTTGTAGGGCTCTGGGGTATTGAAGTCTCCCCACTACCTGTCACTGTTTCATCCTCCACTATACTGGGAATGGCTAAGTGGTTTGACTTTTCCATTATACTTGAGTTTAGCCATGCCATAGTCGACTAGATAATCTGTCTTTCATGATGTTCTCTCCTGAGACCTTAAGGAAACTACTGAGATCTACAAGCATGTCTTTAGACAATGAACATAATTTTTATTAAACATCTTTAGGTTGAGCCATTTCCCTTCATTTTAGAAATAATGATGGTATTCTTGTGGCTGGACTTTATGTTTATATTCTCATGTATCATATTCTAATATAAATCTACTGAGATTTCAGGTACTGCTCCTTCAGCTCCCTGCTTCAACTCTACCTCAATGAACATCTCACTCTGCTGCTGCTTTGGGTGATTAAAAGGCTCAATGCTATTAGGAGGACCTCTGCTTCACGTGACGATGGTCCACTTGCAGCCATTCTAAAAATCTGTAGTAATGAGAAGGGAAATCACTCCCTCACTGTATCCTCTTTGGTGTCTTTATAAATTGAGGAATATAGTGCATGCTTCATTTTATTCTTTTTCGAACAATCAGTTGTGCATCAAAGCTTGAATGCAAAGATATTGAAGAAGATGCTAAATCAGATTTTGAGGCCTTCATTCAAAAAACTAAATTGACAATGAGTTTTCGAGCAGGATGATCCTTAGAAACACTCGGGCAAACTCACAAATGAATGGTCACAGATGATAAAATAGAGTGGTCAAATCAAACTCCAGGCTTTATTACAAATGAAATGTTACAAGTTATGCATGTGAAAATATTACACAGCTCAAGCAGCCTTTTGTACTGTGGAAGAGTTTGAAACAAATTAGTCCGAGTCAATGTAAGAAACAATTAACAGAAATGCTTTTATGTGTTTCATTCTACTAATTAAACTGTATTAAAAATAATAATGCGCAACCATTTAAGGCACTTTTACCAGAAGATTCTAACTGAAAATAGCTTTCGGCTGTAGCAGTGTTTGTTGCTACACATATATAACCAAACTCTATAGTAGAAAATACGGGATTTAGTTCATTGTTACTGTTGTAATGTTATAGTTCCAATTTTTAAAATTTATTTAACATATTCATTTTTACAATTTTCAAATAAGCATCTCATATATTGTTATTCAGACATGTCATATCTGGAAAGTGTTTATTTTGGAAGCGTTTACAGTAAATGTTATGATTCTTAAACATATATATGCATGAAGTTGTTTAAAGCAAACTTGTGCATGACTTGGCTGGTTTAATAAAATGTAGCTCTGCTGTGTGGATTCTGTAACGGCTGAACTTGCATCCCAGGGGTGGAGAGAGTACCTCACTGACTCAGGGCGGATGGGTTTATCTTTGCTTGGGTGGTTTCTTGCAAATTTGCAAGGCAGATTTTGAGTTGTAGAAAAAATACTTTATTTTCTAATTAACAGTACTGGGGTAATTTCCAGCTACCTAATTAGCAACTTGACATTTCTTGGTGGAACGTTTTCTGGGTGTGTTTCATTATCCCACTTCAAGAAGCTATATGAAGTACTGAAGTCAGTCTATTGATATTTCAACAGATTGTCTCAAAGCAATTAGTTAGATATACGATTCTTTCTGTTAAGACATGCTGGAATCTGCAAAGAAGCAAAGATACTGTGTAATTAAGAGTCAGACACAGACTAGTGGTATTGATAAACACTGTGAAATGTTAACAATTGGGTTCTAATTCTGTCAAAGGTATGTACTGTAAGCAGAAGTCCACTAAAAGCCTTGACCATGCTATAATTCACACTTTTTATTCAGCTAGCTGCAGTTACAGTTTTATGTTAAATAAAAACTGTACTACATTGCACTATTTACACATCTTGTCATTTTCAAGTGGGAAACAAAGTCTTTTAGAATATTCTGTGAATAACAGTTCAGTAACCCAGTGCAATAAAACAGCAAGATGGCTCTTGCTTTATAAATGTAAGATTACTTTATTGTTTTCTTAAATTCTGAGTGAGAAAGCTATAGGCTTTTCCATCATTCAATTGTAGCAAACAGATCAAATGCTGCCTTTTATCTCTGCCGTCAAAGTCCTTGGAGATTTAGTGTTGTCATCCTATTGTTATGTACTTACATTATATGGACAAAAGTACTGGGATTTACCTCTCAATAATTGAATACAAGTGTTTCATTCAGACCCATTGTCACAGGTGTACAAAATCAAGCACCTAGGCATGCAGTCAGGTTTATAAACATTTATGAAAAAATATGTTGTTCTGAAGAGCTCAGTGAATTCAAACGTGGTACTATCATAGGATGCCACCTTTGCAATAAATTAGTTTGTGCAATTTCTTCCCTGCTAGATATTCCATGGTCAACTGTTAGTGGTATTACTGCAAAGTGGAAGCATTTAGGAACAAGAGGAACTCAGCCATGAAGGGGGAGACCACGTAAAGTTACATAGCAGGGTCGCTGCTGAGATGCATAGTATGTAAAAGTCACCAACACTTTATTGACTCAGTAACTGCAGAGTTCCAGACTTCCTCTGGCGTTTACCCCAGCTCAAAACTGTGCACCAGGATCTTCATAGAATGGGTTTCCATGGCCGAGCAGCTGCATGCAAGCCTCACATCACCAAGCGCGATGCCAAGAGTCAGATGGAGTGGCGTAAAGCATGCCACTACTGGACTCTGGAGCAGTGGAAATGTGTTCTGTGGAGTGATGAATCACGCTTCTCTATCTGGCAGTCTGATGGACGAGTCTGGGTTTGGTAGATGCCAGGAGAACATTCCTTGCCTGACTGCACTGTGCCAACTGTAAAGTTTAGTGGAGGAAGGATAATGGTATATGGCTGTTTTTCAGGGGTTGGGCAAGACCCCTGAGTTCCAGTGAAGGAAACTCTTAATGCTTCAGCATACCAAGACATTTTAGACAATTCTATGCTTCCAAATTTGTGGGAACAGTTTGGGGAAGGTCATTTTCTGTTCCTACTTGACTGTGCCCCAGTGCACAAAGCAAGATCCGTAAAGACATGGTTGGGTGAGTCTGGTGTGAAAGAACTTGACTGGCCCACATACAGGTAGACCCTTGATCTCAATCCCATCGAACACTGCTGGGATGAACTAGAATGGAGAGTGTGAGCCAGGTCTTCATGTCCTCACATGATCTCACAAATGCTCTTCTGGATGAATTAACACACTCCATAAACTTGTTGAAAGCCTTCCCAGAAGAGTGGCAGCTGTTATAGCTGCAAAGGGGGACCAACTCCATTTTGATGCCCATCACACAGAACAATCACTGTGTGGCAAAAGTATCAGTGGGTTTATTTTTTTGTGATTGTCTGCACTCATGTGCAGTTCAGGGAGGGCAACAGAGTGGGGGGGGGGGCAAGGCATTGCCCACCCCAGGCCACCATGTAGCTCCGCCCCTGCACCTGCCTGTCCTGACATCAGCTGGACCTTCCACATTTATACTTGGAGTGTACACAATTTCACTTTATAAACTGAGACTTTGCTGATTTGGATTTTGTTGCAGGCCACATGAGGTTGGGCTCCCCCTTGAGTCTTTCCATAAAAGACTCCCCCCTTGAGTTTCCTTCCAAGGTTTCTTCCTTATAGGGAGCTTTTCCTTGCCACTGTTGCCTCTCACTTACTCTCTGGGGCACTGGGCAGGGACAATTTAAAGCACTTTGAAACAATGTAATATTGTGCGTAAAATACATAGAATTGAACTGTATACTGCTGACACCCTGTGCCACTTCCTCTATAATCTTGCACAGTTCTTGTACCATCTCACTGCTCTGCTGACATACCTCCTTGGATCCATGCCATCAAAGCCCACTGGCTCTTCAGGCTTGGTCACCATCTGGTTGTGAGTAAGTTTCTACTTTCTCACTCCTTTTGGATTTGGTTACTGGCTATATATGTTCCTGGTTGAGCTGGCTAACTAGGTTGGGGTCATGGTGTTTTAAGATTGTCAGCAGTTTTTTCTGAGCTTGGGCGTTCTCTATTACACAGCTGACTGGACTAATTTTGTACATTTCAACCAGACCTTTACTACCCCATTATTGCCTGCAGAGTGCGAATTACCCCTCCATAATTGGGGGGTACTGCCTTCATAACACTTCTATGACCATTATGGTCCGCTACTGCATCAATACGAATAGCTGCCACCAGGATCAATGTTAAGAGTGCAAGATGCACTAGGGATGTTTACTAACATGTATGCAACACACGGTCATGGTCTGGATATGCGACAAAATGAGAATCAATACAGAAGATCTCATTATCCTTATCCCTATCCAAAAGAATTTGGTTTTGGTAACTCCCAGGAATTATCCTAGAAGAAGTATACTAGTAAAAGTTATAAGCCTATACATTTACAGTACAAACAGCAGTCTGGTCCAGCAGTCTGGTGTTATTCCTGCCCTCTCAGTCCCCCCAGCTCCAACAGCCTTCAGAAATAAATATTTGCCTATTAGGCTAATATCTGTCTTGATGATACAGTAGATCTTAAAGTACAGCCTAATTTCTAACTCACCTCTTGGTCGTGCACGCTGTCCTGATCCTGTCATCTCCCTGCTGCCTGCACACTGTCCTGATCCTGCCATCTTTCTGCAGCCTGCTCACTGTCCTGATCCTGCCATCTTCCTGCTACCTGCTCACTGTCCTGCGCACTGTCCTCATCCTGCCATCTTTCTGCTGCCTGCTCACTGTCCTGCACACTGTCCTCATCCTGCCATCTCCCTGCTGCCTGCACACTTTCCTGCACACTGTCCTGATCCTGCCATCTCCCTGCTGCCTGCTCACTGTCCTCATCCTGCCATCTTCCTGCTGCCTGCTCCTGTACCTCTCCTGCCTTCTGCTGACCACCAGTTTCCTTCATACACATTAAGTTTGCAAAATTGCACCTATACTTTTAGTTTAATGTTCTGTAGCTCTTAACACTAATATTTCCTACTTACTCTTCTTTTACCACCAAAAAAGTATCTGATGTCTCCATCCTTCCTTTTCCTCATAGTGTGTCTGTGAATAAAATCTTATCTACATTTACAAAACAGTATCTGGGCTATTAGATGAAGCTTCTAAAAATGTCTGTAAATATGAAATTGTGGAATGCAGAATCAATACCAGTAAAAATTCAAATAATAGAGCCTAATATTTCTTTTTTACAACAAAAGAAAAATGTTAAGACCTCCCCAAACTGCTATTTTTGTCTCTTTGGAGGGGTCTGGGTCTTGATTGGGGGTTCAGTACCCCACGGTACCCCCCATTATTCGAACCATGATTGCCTCCCTCTGCCAGGACTTCCTCTGCTGTATTACTTCCAATGTCCATTTTTTGTTTTGTTGCCAATAAGCTGCACCGCTACTGAACTTAAGAACAAATGCCTCTCCGCTGATGCCTCAGTCACTCCAATCTGCCAGGACTAACATCTGCACCGTCTGGATGGACCTCTGCCTCCCTTTTGTCCTCAGAAATAACGCTGTTAATTTTAACCACCTGGATAGTCTTCCCCACACCTCTTCCAGCCCCTCCTCTGCCATCGTCCTCTTGCTTTTAACTCTCTGCTCACATAATTATGTCGCCTTTACTATGCAACCTCATTACGGGAAATAACAACTTTGACTTTCTCCTTCTAACGGAAATATGGCAACAGCCTCGTGACTTTTTTTTTTTTTACTATATCAGGTTTCTCCCCCTAACTTCTCTTATATTACTCAACTCGCACTGCTGGGCGAGGGGGGGAGCAGGAGTCTGGCTATTATTTATTTTAAAAAAAATTACCTATGTTGTCTTTTAAGCACCTTGCTTTTAAAATACCCTGCTCAACCATTGTGCTGCTGCTCTATCACCCTCCTAAGCTCAATTCTCCTTTTATTTCCAAACTGCTTAATCTACTTACTCATATTGCCTCTTCTTCCTCACTCCTTTTGCTATGTGGTGACTTCTCATTTCATGTTGACTAACCTAACTCATATATGGCTACTAACTTTCTCTCCTGGCTTGATTGTATTCATCTTACATTCTTAATCTAGTGTGCTTTGCCTTCTTGTCTGTTGAGCATTTCTAAGTGGTATCTTTTCCCCTCTCTGACTATGTACTGTAACAGTTTTGTTCTCTGTCTCACTTCCATTACCATATCAGGCTACTTTAAGATCTCTTTCTATAACATTAGATTGGTTGATCCACCTGTGATGTCTCAGTCTATATCCTTGGCTTGTCTTCTCACTTTGAAAGATTAAGTGGATGGAACCATGTCTCTTGCTGCTTGGTATAATGAACCTGAATGCTCTTTGGGGTTATTTGGCACTGGTTTGGTAAATATTTCCTTGGGTGAAATTCCCAAATTGGTGTAGTCTGATTCCATAAGGGGCGGTACCTTAAAATGCTAAGCTTTCCACATTCTGGTGCAGTTGGCTTTTTTATGCAGAGACTTGTATTCCATTCATTTTATTTTTGTAGTTGTTTGACTGGACCTAGCCAGTGGGTACAATCAGGTCCCAGTTGCTGAGGAGGACAGACCCAAGACAGCTTTATGCACTCCATTTGGGTTATTTGAGTGGAACCGGATGCCCTTCGGGCTTTGCAATGCCCCCAATACCTTCCAGAGATGTCTATGCTGATGTTTTCTTACTTTTTATCTTGGAGGTGGATGCATGCCAAGGTGGCCTAAACTAATCGTGTATGCCAGCCCAGGCCTGAGGCCCCGGGCTCACAATATGTTGAGTTATAAGGTTAGGGTTAGGGTTAGTTTTTGGTTCTCAAGTAGGCCATGATAGACATCGGGACATCTGTTAAGCCGGGTGCTATTAAACAGCGTTGGGTAGCTCAACTCGCATCCTTCAATTTCGAGATAAAATACTGGCCAGGGAGGAGCAATAAGAATGCAGATGCCCTGTCTTGCCAATACCTACTAGGCCAACAGGAAGTGGAAGCCATGGTCCCTGGCAGTTCACCCGATCTTTATGCCCTCCGACAGGCTGATCCAGTTATTCAGGAAGTCTTGGTGTTTTGGAAAAGGAAGCAATGTCTCAATAATGAGGAACAGAATCAGGTCTTGCAGCCGGCATTTGTGTTGCTCTGAAAATGGGACCGCCTGGTTGAGAAGAGTGGGATCTTGTATCAAGAGGTTTTTCGCCCTGAGGCAGTGTATCAGCTGTTCTTGCCAGATGCCTTAAAGAACAAGATGTTGACTCAGGTTCACCAAGAACATGGCCATCAAGGGGTGGAAAGAACTCTGGAGCTATTGTGCCAGCAGTGGTACTGGCCAGGTATATCATCTGAGGTGGCACATAGTGCCAGGTGTGTGAGAGGTGCCAAGTTACCAAAGATACCCATTCAGCTACTATAATTTTAGGGGACATTGGTTAGCTTCATGGCCTAATGAAATTCAGGCCATTGATTACACCATGTTGGAACCTGCCCAGTATGGATTAGAAAATTTCTTGTACAGTAAATAACTGATGTTTTTAGCAAGTACATACATACTGGCTGTTCCCACCCGTGATTGACATGTCTCCATTGTGGCTCAGGTTCTGGTGGCAGAATGATTTTCCAAGTTTGGTGTTCCTGCCCGGATACATTCAGACCAGGGCCATAATTTTGAAATATTCATCTGCTTTGTGCCTTTTATGGAATTGAGAAATTTCGAGCCTCTCCATACCACCAAGCTGGCAATGGCAAATCTGAATGCTTGAACTTAGCTTGCTGTGCACTCTGCCTGTGTCATGGACGAGAGACCGAAATTCCTGTCATCCACAGGTACTTTATTGTTCCTTATGGTTCCAGGTCCTTGAGCAGTTCTTCAAACAATGGTGGGCTAACCATTATTTTCTCTGGCTACCCTGTCAACTAATCATTCTGACTCCACTGAGGTGGTAGTGTGAAGGATGACATAATCAACCTTGGGTCAGCAATTTAATGTCTACCATCTCCCAAGGCTGGTGGGGGAGATGGCATAGGGGGCTGTCTCTCTGAGCCCTGTGTCTACAGCCTTGTCTGTGCTTTTTAGACCCTGGAGTTAGATCTGGTACTTTTGATCCATCATTGGATCTCTGGAAGATCCACGTGACGATTTTTTTTTCGTTTATTAGAAGCTGAGAGCCCAAGAAAGTTGGAGGGCTGGTGCTTAAGGAGAAGGTGCCTCCTGTTTTGTGTGCAGTCTTCATTGGTACAGCACAGGTTAGGCTTTGTTGTGAGTGTGCACAAGAATTGCAATGTTTTCTGTGGGGGATGACCACCGTTTTCTGGCTGGCACAGCATTCTATAACTGTTTTGTTTTCTGTCTCACTTCCATTACCACATCAGGCTACCTTAAGATCTCTTTTTGAGATCGGTTGATCCACTTGTGCTCTCTCACTCTATATCCTTGGCTTGTCGTCTCACTTTGAAAGATTAAGTAGATAGAACCATGTCTCTTGCTGCTTGATATACTGTAATGAACCTAAATGCCTTTTGGGGTTATTTGGCACTGATTTTGTAAATATTTCCTTGGGTGAAATTTCCAGGGTGGCATAGTTCGATTCCATAAGGGGCAGTGCCCTATAATACTATGTTTGCCACACACTCCACAGCACTTAAACCTGCCTTAACCAATGTTCTCAATGATCTTTTAATATTTGCTGGTTTCAGAGCCCTCAGTATCCTTAGCTGGGTCTGCTGCCTTTTCCTTTTTCAGCTTAAGCGCGGCCACCAACAGTGTCCCACAACATCCTCCCCTCAAAACTCCATCACCTAGGCATTGAAGGTTCTACCGTGGAATAGTTCTCATCATTCCTTGACACACAGGATACAGTTCATTTCTGTCTCTAGCTTTCTATCATCTTCCTCCTCACCAGTTACTTGTGCGCTCCCCCAAGGTTCGGTTCTTGGGCCCCTGTTCGTCATCAATTTAATCTCAGTTTCCACTGTTATGTCAACAATACCCAAATCTATCTCAGCATTAAATCAACTCCATGCTCATTTTTAAAGCATCCAGTCTGCTATTCTAACCCAATCAACATGACAGAGTGATCTCCAGCCTTGTCCTCGTCAATACTCTCACCTGTGTTAACGAGAGAGTCACTGAAATGATGTCAGGAGGGCTGAAATGCAATGGGAATGGGTTTTTTGGGATTAAGTTCATTTTCATGCCAAAGAGGGACTTTACAATTAATTGCAATTCATCTGATCACTCTTCATAACATTCTGGAGTATATGCAATTTGCCGTCATAAAATCTGAGGCAGCAGACTTTGTGAAAATAAATATTTGTCTTATTCTCAAAACTTTTGAGATCATTTATTTATTCCTATAAACAATTTACGGTAACACTTTTCGTAAAGCCATGTTTTTAGTAATTTATAAACACAATCATAACAAATAATGCATTCATAATGTAGTGAAAAAACCAGTGTGAGGAAATACTGGCAAGACTAATGTTTATTTCAAGACCGGGGCAAACAAGCACAATGAGAGGAGCAGGCAGAGTCGTCGTCAAGAGAACAGGGTCCGTAAGTCTAGGCGCCGGGGAAGATCTGTCCAATAACATAGACAGGACACACTGGGAGATCATGAGCAGGACAATAGAAGAGAGGGAGGACAGGAAGGGGTTGGGGCTGGAGAAGCAGGAAGGTCTGGGCAGGGTGGAGCTGAGATAGACAGAAAACAGGGGTTAGTATGCTCAGTATGTCTCAATAGAGTAGCGACAATACCTCGCACAGAACCAGGGTTTGGACAAGGCTTAAGTTACTGCCCCTGATTAGTGCTAATTGGAGGCGTCCGCGTTGGGCTGGGTGCTGGAAGGCGTGACAGAACCTCTCCTGGAAGCCGTGGAGTCTTCAGGAGGGAGACATATAAGGAGGGGCAGATACAATAGATCCGGGGCAGCTGGAGTCGATAGGTCACGGGACTGATCCTGAAGAGAATTCTGAAAGGACTGATGAGTCTGGATCCCAACTTACGGCCGGTGGGCCTTGCGGAGATTCCAGGTGGACAACCAGACCCGGTCACCAGGGTGGAAGATCAGTCCGAGACACCGTCCACAATCTGCCTGTCTTTTCTGGGACACTGTTTCTCGCTGGAGGTGGTGGTGGGCCCATCTCCACAACTGTCGACTGCAGTGGTACCAGTCCTCCACTGAGGGTACCTCAGAAGGCGGTGAATCCATTGGGAAAAGAGAAGGCTGATAGCCTAGCACACCCTGGAACGGAGAGAGATTAGTGAAAGGCTGTAGGAGTGAGTTTCGGGCATATTCGGCCCAGGGCAGGAAACGGGACCACTCCATGGGCTGGGAGGCACACAACACATGCAGCATCTTCCCCACCTCCTGATTAGTCCTTTCCGCGAGACCATTCGTCTGGTGGTGGTAAGCTGAGGACAGACTCGGGTACACATTAAGATGGAAACAGAGGGCGCAAACACCCTGGCCATGACCTATCAGATACTATGCCTTCCAGAACTCCATAATACCGAAACACCCAGGTAAGCAACAGGTCGGCTAGTTCCGTAGCAGATGGTCCCCATACGGGAAAACAGTATTTTTATAAAAATCCATGACTACAATGAAAAAACCAAAAATGCAAAAACTCTTGTATTTTGTTTGGTTACTTATTGTTATAGTTAGGGTCCAGTAGGGTTTAAGGTTGTCATAGTTAGCATTTGCATGTTTCCCATAGAAATGAATGAGCGGTCCCCCAAAAGATATGATTACACGACTCTGTGTGTGTGTGTGTGTGTCTATGTGTGTATGGATAATTGACAAGAACAAAATAATCATTAAGTCCTGTCGTGTGCTCTGTTGGTATTTCCATTATTAGCGAACTAAAGCTAATGTTGCTTTTGCTAATATAAATATATACACTGCTTTTGATAAAGTCCATAGACTTAGAGTCATTCAGTCAATTTTACAGGAAACCTGGCGTGAATACTAAAATAGGGTCTGATTTATATCTGACTTGTGTTTAATAAAACTACACTCTTTAGACTCTGCTTCAATGTGCTAATGCTAAAAATCTATTTAAAAAATGAGAAATTATATTGTACTATTATTGAAAATCTCTGTAGAATCTCTAAAGGATATTGCTTAAAATGCATGGCTTAATTCAGGGGTGGCCAATCTTATCCGCAAAGAGCCGGTGTGTATGCAGGTTTTTGCTGCAGCTCCCTAAGTAGGTCACTAATTAGAGGACTGGTTGGCTGAAGAGTCCTCACACCTGGGTTTGAAAAGCTGACCTAAAGGTTACCCCAAAATCCTGCATACACACCAGCCCTTTCCGTATAAGATTGGCCATCCCTGTCTTAATTGGATCTAAAGCAGACAAAAATATCCTTAATCCAGAAAACTTTGTTTAACGTATATTAGCAGTGTTGGGCATTTCAGGTCCAGAAGCTACAAATCCAGACCAAGATTTCCTTTCTACCAACCAGCTGAGTACTCTGTGACTGTGACTCTTTATGCTCAACTGGTTGGTAGAAACAAAATCTTGGTCTGGATTTATAGCTTCTGGACCTGGAATGCCCAACACTGTATATTAGTGGAAGATAAGATGTGAAATGTTGTGTAAAGATTATTGAGATTTAGGATGTCATAAAAAATTTATACCTGCTGCTTGAAATAGTGCTATAAATAGATTACGCCTGATAGTAATTACTTATTAATCATCGAAATCTGATGACTCATTTCCCTCTTATAGCAGGCTATATATTCAGGAAAAAAGATGGAAGAGCAGCTAGAAAATTATATAGGGATCTTTGTGGCAGATAAAATGTCACAGTAGAGAGGGAATGAGTTTGTATGTGTATTCTAAGAGATTATACATGACATGAAAAACAGATTCGATATATGTTTGCATAAAGGGACTGGTTTCCCCATGCATAGTTGCGAGCATTTCTCACTTAAGCTTATTTCTCCTGTCGACTTAGCTGTGGGGTTTATGCACACTTCAGTTAGATATGCACTCTGGGTGAAGAAAAAAGCAAAATATGGATGTGTCGCAAATAAATGACCCTTCAGCACATTCTGCCACTGTAAAACACATCGCAGCAGCTAGGTGCAAACAGGCACAACACCGTTCTGCTCTCTGCAGGAGTAGCTCTGCTGCAGCCGCCCACAGGAAGGCTGCACGCATCATGAAGGGGATGGGGGAAAGCCTTCAGGAGCCTCATCCCCGGACGAAACTGTCAGAGAGCTACTGTAATAGGGTCAGGCTTGCTGGGGATGGGGGCTGGTGTGGTGCTGAGTCGTCGTCTGCTGTATGGCGGCACTTGGGTCCCAGTTTGAGGTGGTTCATCTGGGAAGGCGTCTCTCCAGCAAGATGACCATCTTCCTCTGTGCACTCTCTAAGGCAGGGGTCTCCAACTCCGGTCCTGGAGAGCTACTATCCAGCAGGTTTTCTGTCCCACTTGGCTTCTGATGAGTCA
>JAODLC010000113.1:25794578-25810154 GCA_026781145.1 Hippopotamyrus pictus
TGTGAGATGTGTCAGCTGTGCGATGTGTGAGATGTGTCAGCTGTGAGATGTGTTAGCTGTGAGATGTGTCAGCTGTGTGATGTGTGAGATGTGTCAGCTGTGCGATGTGTGAGATGTGTCAGCTGTGAGATGTGTTAGCTGTGAGATGTGTCAGCTGTGCGATGTGTGAGATGTGTCAGCTGTGAGATGTGTCAGCTGTGAGATGTCAGCTGTGAGATGTGTTAGCTGTGAGATGTGTCAGCTGTGCGATGTGTTAGCTGTGAGATGTGTCAGCTGTGAGATGTGTTAGCTGTGCTCATCTTCCCTGCAAAGGCGCCAAGCAAAAACCACATGACTCACTGCAGTGGCATCGCAGGTGTCATGGTCTGTTTGTGAAAAAGCAGCAGAACATTTAAAAAATTGGAATGTCTTGCATATATTACAGTGTTTGCTTGATTTTATGTTAATTTCTGTGATCCTGAAGGCACTCCCGTATGTTTGACTGTTGTTGAGGTGGGTTATTAAGAGAAAATTCAAATTTTTGGCCATGAAAAATTATAGAATGATAAAGACTGGCTTGTGAGAAGAAACTGAAGCTTTCATGCAACACGGGCTGCAGCTAATGTCAAACATTAATTTTTTTTCAAATACTTTAATTAATCAAAATTAATATTTAGAAATGCTGGGTGCCTGGTAATGAAACCTGATTTCTGTTAGATATAATATAAACTTCCGTTTTCTTAAAAAAAGTTGAAGCCCAAATCAATGTATAATAATCATTTGACATTACAGTATTTCATTCATATATCATTTTCACCTTATGCTCCAATTATTATGTTTGATATCAGCCTTGTTTGCTACCAACTGTAGCTAAGCTTTTGACAGTGATACTTATGAATGATTGCCAGTGAATAACTACAAAAGGAAGCATTCCTTCATTTATTTCTCATATAAGGAATGCCAACAGCACCAGAAATGGGTGTGAGTACAGTATGTGAGGTGGGGGGGCATCTGCTGGCGGCCAAATGATCATTGAGGCTTCGAGTGTTTCCTTCACATTCACCAACAATTACACAGAAGGAAGGAAGCAGCTGGAACAACATGCAATGATATCAACTACAGTCCTGAAAGTCAAATTATGTGATATCATGCACCTTAAAATGTGATACTCGTTAAAGTGTTTGGCCAAGAGATGGACTGTCATCCTGTTCCCTGCCTCAGGTACTTTACTTACATATTTAGGCTTCAGGATATGCAGTTAGGAAAGATGAATCGCTGTGCGTATGAAACATTCGGGATGCTATTTCCTTGATATATTTTGACTAGATGAATCTAAGTGAAAGGTACTGTAGAGTGTAATACTGTATGGTTTGTGTCAAAAAGTTTGAAGGTTTGAGGGGATCAGGTGTCTTTCTCACACATACCTATAACTCATATATTTCAATCCCAAGCAAAGGAAAGGTAAAAAAAAGTCAGCTAGGGTATAAGTTTCATGAGGATGTCAGATGTAATATTCAACCCCCCCTCCCTAAAATGATGGCACCAAAAACAGATTTGGTAGTCAGGATCCAGGTGGTGTAAGCTGCTGTAACCCTGTCCCAGATATCCTGAACAATCCTCAGAGCTGTCCGTCTATTAACTTTCTAGTGGGAAGTCAGAGGTGGAGGAATCCGAGAGATGTGGCATGACCCTGAAAGTGGATAAATAGGAGTTTTTAAATTGCATAAAACTGCCAGTAATGAAACAATGTGTTTGATGTGAGTGTTTATTGTATAGAAGTGTTTATTCTATAGAAATTCCTCATTCCCCTCCTTGCATCAAAGGCAGAGGGTCAATCCACAGCAGTGAGGGCAGATTAGTGTGTGCCTCGGTGCATACACAGAGCAGCACAGGATGACTCATAGGACTAACTCTGATATCCCATGCACTTCCTGTATATACACTCACATCAATACACATACACAAAACTGTTTTCTTCATATTTTGCTACTTTCTGTAGACCTATCTATGCAGAAATATGCACAGACGTAAACATACTGTACCCAGATGCACACAAACAGACAGACAGATCTTCGTATGAATGTGAAGCCAAATACATGCATGGCTACCTTGGACCTCTGACCAGAGTGATTTTTATGGGCTCCAGCACCTTAAGGGAAAGGGAAACAGGAAACCTGCCCTTACTATATGAAGATCATTCAGATAAGAAGCACATTTATTTTACATTCCACATTACTTGTGCTACGCATTCTCATTGCCTTAATTGATAAGTCCATAATTCAGCTCCTATAAGTATGGAGGCCACAAGAAGTGTCATTGATGATTTCACTCTTTGGAAGATAAATTGGGCATAAAAGCACCATCATAAGCATCAGTGGAATTGCTGAAATTTATCAGGGTAGAGCAGTTTGTGTTAGTGCTTATTGCCTGGCCCAAGCACAAAAGCACACAGGCGGTGAAGTTGTAATTAATGGATGCCTTTTAGAAGCAAGGTCATCAAGCTACAGAACAAAAAAATAAAGGTTGGGAGGAACAATCAGGGGTCCTATTCAGGGTTCAGTCGGGTTAGGGACATAGTGTAAGTGATTACAGTAAGTGTAAGTGATAGTCTTCCACCTGCCCCCATCGTTAAACCAAACCACCCCCTATCTTGTTCCTTAAGCGACTGGGAAAGTGGAGTTAGCTAGAGTAATCAGGTGGTATTAGAGGGTATTTAAGGATGTGGCTTGATCTTTGGGTGATTCAATGATAATTAATTTTGATTAATTTTTAACGTTTTACAACTACAATTACCGAAGTGGTGTCTATTCTTCTAATGCTTCTGCAGTTTGATATATGAAATATCATTCTTTTTTGTCTGTGCTAACGTGACGATAACGTTTAATTCAAACCTTTTTGTGGCAGGACGTGGTGGTCCCCTGTCAGGTGAATAACTCGTTGTACCAAAAATTACCTACTTGACCTGCAATGCATTGCTTGTATTTTGACTGTGGATTTTGGGTTATTATTTAGATTTGGGTTTCTTTGTGTTGCCCTTGCCTGCTTTATGACTTACTGCCACAGTTTCAGAATTCCATTTCTGGACTACGACTTTGAAAATAAACCTTACGCTTTTGCAATTAGATCTTTTATCATTATGTTACACTTAGAATAGTTAGATATCTTGTAAGATTGTGTTTCATATTAGCGCAACAGAAGACGATCGAACACCTACTGTGCAATAAAATCAGTGTGTGAAAATTTTGACTGAATGATGAAAATCTCTTTATCAGTATCCTTGTATGATACCCATATTACAGAAGGATTGAGGGTTGCTGTTTGCATCTGCTGCATCTGATTTTATTACATATGCTTTCCCTTGCATGTTTATGATTTATGTTTTAGTTCATTGTTCAGCCAGAACTGATTTGGTATGGAAGCTACGGCAGGTGTTATTGGCCTGGGGTGGGAGAAACAATGTACAAAGACTACTGTATGTGGTTAATGTGTTTCAAGGGATTTTCTAATGCAATTTAATTGGTGGGCAGCATATTATTGTGGGATTTTAAATATGCTGTAGTGTAATTACTCTGGTTCCTTTCGCTGGAATTCTCTGTGTTTGCCTACCTGATTAGTGCAAATGACCTGCTGAGTTTGATAGATCTATTGCTGGTAAGGATGCAGTATAATAAAGTAACATAAAGAGTCGTGTGTATCCTGATGCAAAGATTTATTATTGTAGTGGGGAGGTGAATATAGGTTGGGGCTGATTTTTTGTTCCCCCTAAAGGGTTTGATGTTGGAGTTGTTTGCCGTTTCAATAAAAGCTAACATGATTTTCCACTACAGCATTCTAGGTTGATTCCTGAAAGTTGTATATGCACTGCAAGCCCTGTTGTTGCCTCTCCACACACGAAACAGTAAAGATCGTGTCAGTATAGCTTTCTGTTACATATTCATATGTAGAACTACATAGAATTACATTAACTACCTGAAAAACCTGCGTTGTGCATGCATTGGTGTATTGGCATGAGTTTACGTACAGGGTGCGCATGGCATGTCAGAGTTAGGCCCATGAGTCATCCTGTCCTGCTCTGCCTGAGACACACATTAATCTCCTCTGACCGCTCTGGGTTGCCTGAAAGCGCTGACCTCTCTGCCTTTGATTCTTTGATTGTTTGAGGTGGGAAATGAGGATTTTTTTTCAAGAATAAACAGAGCAAAAGCTATCAGACATATTGTTCCATTTTAACACAGACATGATGATCCAATTGAAAAATTCAGTCACCTACTGTCTGGGTCATGGCACATTCTTAGATTACACCACATCTGACTTCCCATTAGCACATGAGTAAATGCAAAGCTCTGATTGGGTATGGCAGAACGCAAATACTGGTTTCCCGCCCTTCAGTAATTCCTCCTTAACACTTGGGTACTTGCATGGCAGGATCACTGGTACCCATATGCAGAACAGAGCAGCAGAAGGATCAGCCCAGGCATGTATTCACACCATATCCCATCCAACCGTTACCAACACAACCATTCCCAAGACTGCATCTTCCTTCAGAGGAATGATTGCAAGGTCTCAATTCGCCCCATGGTTTTCTCTCAACAGTACAGCATCTGTTTTTATTTACTGATTTCCCATGGTTAAAAGTCATTTTCTCTATTTTGTCCTTTTGCCGTTTTACTGTATGGGGATGTTAGATATTTTATTTGTGGAACGGATGTGGGACTTTAGGGTGGAAATATTCGAGCTGACTTCCTCAGGAAACTGACCATCAAATCTGTTTGTATTGCAATTTTTTTTATAGGCAGGGAATAATACCCTTGACAAGCTCATGAAACTGATAGCACATCTGCTTTTTCCGCCACTCTTTTTCTTGGGATTGAAATGTGTGATATCACAGGCATGCATGGGAATGACACTTGGCCTCCTGACCATATCTGTCTCCCCCAAACACCTGTTGCTCATCAGTCATTTTTGGTATGATCCTTAATTGATCTTGTCCGTTGACAGCAGTCCAATCAGCTTAAACATAGAAGCATAGTTTGTGTGAAGTGAGATAAGCAGTGCCAGTCAACCCGTCTTTTCAGGGGGCACTGACTTAGCAAACTGTCGGCATTTTCCACCACAGTCCAAAAACACGCTAAGGCGAATGGATTTGTCCAATTGTTAATAGGTGTGAATGGGGTGAGGACTCCATCCTGGGTTATTCCCTGCCTTGCGCCCATTGCTTCTGGGATTGGCTCCAGACCCCTGTGACCCTGCATTAGACAGGCGGGTATGGAAAAGACGTTGATAAAAACTGGGTATGACAGCTCACAGAGATAAGTATTTTGGGACCAATTTCAGTGTCTATCAAAATGGTGTAAATATGACCGGATAAACCTGTATTTACTCTTTTTCAAAAGAACCGAATAAAAATAATATTGGAGGAGTGATGTATTCTAACTTCTGCTCAATTCATGAGGGCTATCAAGCAGTGGTGGCTCGTGACTACAACGATTGAGGAGGTATGAACTGCATTATGTTACTATACAGGTTGCTTACTTTTCTATGCTTTCTTGCTGTGAAAAAATTGAGCCGTAAAATTAAAGGTTCCAGTGTATTTTGTAATACAGCCAATTTATTCCATTTACTTGCCACTAGCTGATTCTCTTCTCCCTGCCGCCTCTGTCATGCCGCCCCCCCTAGCTGCCTCCCTCAGGTAGTTTCCCATTCCATCTAGCCTCTAGGTGTCACCGTTTACAACATTGAAATACATCGTGAAAAAACATCATAGTGGTGTGTTTTTCCAAAGAAGAGAAAAGATGTTTAGTAATGACTTATTTCAGAGTTACTTGTTTCATAATTTGATTGCAAACATAAAAGAGATACTACCAACTCTATCTCGATGCTACAGCCTCCTCTGCTATTGCGACTTATAGTGTATATTGATCCTTCCTAAGTAAATGATTTTGCCACCAAAAAGAAACCCCCCATTTTAAGGCTTATTTTAAAAAATACTATAGTAAAAGACATGTTCCACTCAGTCTGGAATGACTTAAATTAGATTGCTATACAGAGAGCTGACTAATTAGTGTGAAAGTATGCTCTGTTGAAAAGGAGACCTGGCTATTAATTACTTCTTGAACTTTAGTTAGAAAAAGTATTGATTCCATTGACAAAACCGTTTTGTGGGGACATAAGATATTCATACTGAGTCTTAGACCCAGACTATTCCTGAACTCCTGAATATTAAATATAATACAATACAATAAATATTAAGTACAATACAATGCTCTGAATACAATACAATAAAACTGCAATTAAGGAATCCAGGATAATAGTTTTTCATTTTTTTTTTTTTATCTCTAGTGGGGCTCGATGGTCAATTTCTTTAATTTAGACTAGATTGGTGATAAGATTATTGTTGCACTGTTGCTGGCTTGTATGTATTTTTTTCTCAAATATTTATTTTATATGCTTACGCATCTGTTTTCAGGGAAGGAGTAAATGAACAAATATTGATTTAATTATAGAAATTACACGACCGACTTGGACTTTCTGTAGTGTAAATATAATTCATTTTCAAATATCTACTTACAGTGGTAATCTGTGTTTCTTGTGCGTGGGTCTGGAATGGTGTCATACTGTATGCTTGCTGTTGTGTGCCACTGCTATTCCTCAAAGCTTTAGTCTCCCAGGTAAGATGTCTGTAAAATTAAATTAGCAGCTTTTTTTGTTCCACACCACTGGAAAAGCTCCCAAGCCAGTTTTCAGATCCTATTCTCAAATGTCACTTCTGTATCCCCCCCCCCCACCCCATGGTGATGTTAACAATGACATAACTTGTTTATGACACAGCCCCAGCCTTCGTAATTACCTTTTCATTGTCTCTTTGTGCTTTTCATTAGCACACTGGTGTTCTGTAATCATCTCATAAACAGCCACCCTGTAATCTCATCTGGAGAAGTCAGGATGTTATTTTCGAACAGAAATTGAGAAATTTCTCTCTGCAGAAAAACAATAAAAAGTAAAATAAATATATAAAAACGTCAGCTTACAATACTATATAGAACTGGAATTTCTTTTGAACATAATCGTTTGATAGTATCTTAATTATATTATTGGTATACTCTGGTTATTATATTGTGCAAAATGTATTCAATAAAATTTTATTTTATAAAGATTATAGAAATTTTACAACAGAATTTATATTCATTTGTAGCAACTGGTTTCCAGTCTGCAGGTGCACGTGACCTTGGGGCCTTAGCTGATTGGAGGGTCTACAATAGGGGCCAGTAACACAGGTCATGCATATCTGGTCGTGGTCATGCATGTCTGGTCATGGTCATGTATATCTGCTCATGGCTTATTCAGGATTGGTGGTCTGCACATTTCTGAGCATTCGCAATGGTCATTTTTGTCCAACTAATATGAACTGTGTTTGTGCAAATGCACATATTTAAAAATGTGCATTTTTATGCCATAAAATTTAACACTGATTATATTATTATTATTATTATTATTATACCATGAGCAACCTGAGGAGGAGATAATTTGTAAATAGCTTTTTATGGTTTATGAGTTTGTAAAGGGCTGGCATGCTGGCACACGGGCTCGCACTGTTGCCTTACGCCTCAGGGACCAGGGTTTGAATCACTGCCTTGGCTCTACATGTGTGGAATTTGCATGTTTTCCCCATGTCATTGTAGGGTTTCCTCCAGAAGCCCGCTGCCCCAGTCCAAAAACATGCTGAAGTTAATTGGAGTTGCCAAAGCTGTGAATACTATGAGTGCTCTATGATGGATTGGCACCCCTTCCTGGGTTATTCCCTGCCTTGTAGCTGTAGCTTCTGGGATAGGGTCCAGACTGACCCTAAATAGAACAAGTGGTCATGGAAAGCAGATGGATGGATGGTTTTGTAAAGTGTATTAAATATCGTGCATCTATCCACACGCTTTGAACTTGTTCGTATTTGTACTTACCAGTATACAATGCTTTGACTAATTCAGAAAACCAACTATTTTTCGACTGTTTAATGAATGTCCTGCCTATGAAGGTGATAAAATTTAAAGAGTAAACAAAGAAGTGCGTGAAAAGAATGTTTTTTGCTATTGCCGCTGCATCCAATTAAGAAAAGCAGAAATGTAAAAGAAGGCTGGAAAATGGAAAATGCCATTTTGAGGGAGATGCAAAGTGCTGTCAAATTAGCATGTACCCCCCAATTGAGAGAAAGCAGTGTTGGATGCGTTATGAAATGGATCTGAATTGTCAAATGGGATTTCACATCTAAGTTCCAGAGTAACTAACCAGCTGCTTCAGGTGTAGTTACCAAAAGTGTGGTGAAAATATCTGGAGTCAGTGTTTGGTGTTTTGGAGGTGCTGGATTAGTCAGCAGACAACGTTCAGTTTTACTTTCTATGCCTTTATTCCTTCTCCATTTTATTTTGTGCTTCACCAGAGATGTCTTATCCATATTTGTGGGGATATGTTATCACTGTTGTTTCGTTTTCTATTTACAATGAATTTTAGAAGGTTTCTTTTTAAGAGTGCACTCAGCCGTAGGTCAGTGACCAAAATTCTCCTGAACAATCTCCAGCAGTGATGATTCATAGTTATTTTGACTTTCCATCAACAGCTAAAGGATTTAATATCCTCCTGGTCTGTTTCAGTAAACTTGCTCAGAGAAGTCTGGCAGAAGATTTAGGTCCATTCTGCCATCTATCACTGAATATGGCCCCTCTCATGGAATGCAAACAAAGCTCGCTGCATAACCGGTGGTCAGATTTTTATTTTCCAGGAACAATAGAGCCAAGAAAGGAAAAAAAAATGTTCCAGAAGTGCAGGACTGGGGCTAAAAAACTATGCTGCAGCATTGCTGCAAGAACTTTAGAAATCAGGTAGGAAATTTGGCTTTTTGATTGAAATGTGATTGAAATGTGATTGAAATGTGTTATCAGTATTGCTGAATTACAAGACCATGAAATTATCATAGTCAGCTATTATGATATTCGTCAACATCATCATCATCTTCATCACCACCATCATCATCATCTCTTTCTCATCCTTTAAGACGTAATGTATATGTAATTAAAACAAGAAGATAAAAGGATGATGACAGAAGCACATCAATATGCTTATCCAAAAGAGTTAAAGAGATGCTGTCCATCACATTGTTCAGGCCTTTGACGTCCTGTTATGCATGCGCTGCCCTTTATACAGGGTGTTAATTGCCTTACAAACATTCTATCCAGGGACAAATGAAATCCATAATGTATAATGTTAAGCTTATTAGTACCACATTCAATAAATCTATAATGACCACAAGTCATTATATCAAAAGTCCCTTATGACCATGAGATGTGTTGTATGAAATATGTTGAAATATCATCACCATAGCGAACACATTATCCCTAAGAGAAAACGGGACAATGTCATCTCTGCGGTGGCCAGGAGTTCATACAAACAGGGTGGCATGTAGTGCTATATAGCATGGAATTCCATCTCTCCAAATTGTTACGGTCTCATGTTCTGACCAGCGAGCACACATTTGTCAAGATGCCATTAGTAATGTCTTTTTTTTTTTTTTTTTAAATAAAGGAGTGGTTAGTTTTGAGCATCCACAATTATAGATATTATTGAAAAATATGTTAGAATTAAGCATTAACTATCTTCTGGAAGCCTTGCCTTTAAGAAGTCTCTGCAAGTCAGAATTCAAGCATGCCAACTGATTAGTGATTAGTGATTAGTGAAAGTGATTAGTTGTCATTGTTGACACACCACAGCACACAGTGAATTTTTCCTACAACCTTAGGGAGGGGTAAGTTATTTGTTTTTTTTTTTTTTTAAACCCACCTCTATGTATACAAGTAATTTCTCTCATTGGAAAACTGCCTGCTTTCTGGCTTTTCAAAGGGCCCACACCATTACCTGGATCTTGCAGGTCTTTGAAGCTGGCTACTGAGGTGTACTGTAATCTTTCGTGAAAGCGCTAAATTTAGCTCAGAGACAGAAGATAAAAGGTCAAGGGTCTCTCTCTAGCTGGGTGTTGGCTACTGTTCCAAATTCTGTGAGATACGAGATCACAGCTGGCCCCAACATCAGACGACAGACACAAAGCAGACCTGATTCACATTTGCTTGGATGGTCCTTCAGTCATTTTGAACTTGAGACATAAGGCAGCTTCTTACTCAGGAGCCTCTCACTACAGGTTTTGAGAACACTGGCTGGTGTTAATCCTGTTGTTTTTCTGATTATGGAAAATAACTTTCTGCACTGCAAATTCAAAATTATGTACGGATATGTCTGGGCTGCACTGGATTTAGGAAAAACAGATTTGGGCAGTTGATACGTTCCTTTCATCAGCTTGCATTTGATTCTATTCAATACTGTGATGCTCAGGAATCCACTGAGCGATGGCCAGTGACATTCAGCACCACACTCCTGGACAGCAACCACATTCTGACCACAGCTACAAACAAGACGCCACCCGTGGCCTCTAATCACATCAGTGAGGGGGCAGGAAGTGAGAGAGAATGATCTCTGAGGAGCCTGCTGATGCTTCTCCTCTCCTACAGTCAACAGGCAGCCCAGACGATGACCACCCCAAGGAGACTCCCGACTGTTTGACTGGTGCCCAGCTGCTTGGGGAATGACCTGTATCCCCAACCACAACCTCCTTGTCATCTGCTCTCTAGACACTTCCCCAAAATAAATACTAGCCCTCTGGGTGTTTGCTCTGCAGCTCTGTCTCTGCCTTACCTGTCACAATGCCAAATGCATGTATTGTCAGTTTTTAATTATACTGTAATTGAAGCACATCTTAAAAAAAGAAAATTGTGTATTTGAATTAATCACCATTTTTGATTGTAATATATATGAACTATCTCCAAAGCATTGTGTATACCGGGGTGGGGGGGGGGGGGGGGGTGTGTTTTTAGGATTGGAGCTGAGAACCACTGCTTTATTACTGGTTGATTGAGAGGTCATACATAAAACCTGTACGCACCCAGATGTAGACTGCTCTAGCTGGGGGGGGGGGGGGGGCAATTAGGAATTTTGGGTGAGCAACATTTCACACAATGGATCATACTACAATGCAGTAGTAGGCAACCCAGTGCTAATATCAATGTTAGCAAACTGTCAGGGAAATACAGTAGTGCACCCACATCCGCAAGGGATGCGATCCAAGACCTACAGCGGGGATCCGAAAGCGTGGATAGTAGCGAACTCTATAAATGACACGGTTTTTCGTGTACTTACATACCTACAGTATGATAAAGTTTCATTCATACATTACACTGAGACCGCAGTTACCAAATCAGCACATACATCGGTTCCACTGTACTGTTCTAGTAAGCTTCTAAACCAACAGTAACGTTAGTTAACTAAACCACTACTAGCAAAGATCCTTATTCAACACAATATTACAGCAAACTACAGAAACAAAAGATACTTTGTACAAGAATAAGGTAATATCCCTCTTCCCCTTTCACGGGCGACTACAAATGCGCCGCAGAAGAATATCTGACTGGACGAATGAAATAAATGTGATTGGCAGATTCAGATGACACAGGCTAAAGTTGACCAATTGGGTGGGCAGATCAGAAATTTGGGTGGGCATTGCCCTTCCCTGCCCACTTCTTGATCTGGCCGTGGTATCCACACTGGCACTCTGTGGATCAGGTTATCCACGCTGGTGTTAACTATTTAAATCAGTTTTGCTGTATGTTTCTTAAATTTAATGCAAATCTATATTTCTGTTCAAGATGCAATATGTGCCGTTGCACATGAATAACTATCCTTCAATAGTCATCTAGACAGGTTAATAAGCCATGATAGACAAATAACCATGAAAGTACCTTGGGGTATGAAAAATTAGATATATTAGAAGTAAAATAAGTGATGATTATAAGAAAAAAATGTTCAATATGTGTTTTGTTTACTTTTTTCTGCAAGAAAAAATTTATAACAAGAAGACATCTAAGTAAAGTGAAGTTTCCTTTTGAAAAATCATAATTATTAGCAAAAAGCTGAAGAACTTGCAAATAAATTCAATTCAAAATGTGGTTACACCTACAGACATACAGTAGCAGTGCAAATATAATTTAAAAATGCAGTTTTGTAATTCTTCAACTTGGAGAACATTCTTCTATCCAGTATCAAGGTAAAAAAGATTCTAGGTCAAATACAAACACATGAAACAGAAACATGATAACAACCCTTTCATCTGTGGTTTTTGTTAAAATGTTCAGTGTGTAGAAAAAAATCAAGACTGGTAGGCCTGGTTCGTTCGCAGGCACGGATGATCATGCAAGGGGTTTAATTAGCGGAATCAGTCAAACAGGAACAGAATTGGCAGATGAAGGTTCAGGGTCCAAAATCCCGAGCAGATCAGGTCAGGTGCTGCAGTGGTCAGGAACAGGCAAACTGACACCAAGTCATTGGCCTGGATCAAGCTGTACTTTCAGGTAATTTCTAACAAATGAGACAATTGTGAATAGACAGGAAGACAAGATGTTATATCTTAGTATAGTATTTAATTCAGTAAATCGATCCTAAAAGACATCAGCCTTCAACACTACATGTTATATAGGTTAGTGAGATAGATCAGTAACCATAAAGCATATTCAAACCCCAAAGGTAAAGCTTCTGTGCAATTGAGGTATTTCATTTCAAGGTATTCATTTTACATTGCTTTGCTATATCTGCTGCTGAATTTGTGGATGTGTGGATCACCCAGAAAAAGAATTCTGGGAAGGAAGTTAATTGGACTGTAGGGTAACAGGACTCAGGATCATTAGACTGTGTGATATTTGGATAAGTAATCGGTCCAGTTTTAATAAGTCAGCAATTAGTCATGTATCCATGAAGGTGAGGTTAGGATTGTCATAGAAAATCCAGTTCAAATCCTGTGCCTGGCAGAACAATATCACAATTGGGCATTTGAGCAAAGCCCTTAATCCCAATTGCTCTAGGTAACTGGTTGACACTGTTCTCTGATCCTCACTTGCATGTTGCTTTGGACAAAAGTGTCTGCTAAGTAAGGGTTAATACAAAACAAGTCATGTATTATACATTTTTACATGCATGGCTGTGGAGACAGAGGCAGAACCACACAGCCTCCACTGAATGTGTTTAAATATATATGATGCATGACTTGGAGTATATTAAGCTACTTATACCATGGTTACTACACATTTGGCTCACACATTTGTATCTAAAAACATTATTTTCAAACCAAAAACATTAATTAGTATAACCACTTTCTTCTACCAATGATTTATCATTTCCTTTTATTTTCCATTATTGTGTTCTATGTCTGGAATTTTAAGTAACTATAGTTATAAAATAAAGATTATAATAATGCATTCAATTACTATTGTGAATCGCCTGGCTGGGGCTACATATGCAGCTGTAAAAAATTAATCCACATCCTTCTGACTGATCAGATATGAGAATTTAACAGTGCTGCGGTATAAATAACTGTAATGTAAACACTCTCACACATACAGTCATACACTAGGGGCATTTCAGAGGTGCCAGTTCCATATTGTCCTCAGGAGGAAAGAGGAAAAAGTACAATTGGCAGGGAATCTAAAGAGGTATAATGAAAGTTGTCACCAGCTTCTGTAGAAAATTCACAAAATACGAGTGCCATATTTTCTGCCATTAACTAAATACCTTGGACTGCAGAAGGAAACACACAAAAAACAGGCCTCAAACACCCAACCTGGAAGTGTGAAGCAGCAGAGCTAAAATTGGCGACCTTTGGCTGGGGCTGTATGGAAACTCAGTAGTTATTTTACTCAGTAGCCAGGTCATTTGTCTTGTTCAGGGCACAATATTGCATTATAAATGTTTTCCACTCTCATTAATGCCGTGTTTCTTATACAGTATCAGCTCTTAATGATAAAGCAATAAAAGTGTCTGTCATGCTAGACTGGTTACAGCTGCCTAAAACCAAAATGATACATAAAATCTATGACAAGTCTCTATAAAGTTACAGTTCATCAGATAGTCACCTGCAGGGAAAACACCTTCTGATTTTCTAAGATTCCTTTCATGCGAAATGAATTTTGAGAATGGATTTAGGTAGATTATTCCCCAGAATCTGGTTTACTTTGGCATTAATGATTGTTTTTTTCCACAGAAACCATGTGAATACCATCAGCCAAAAAAAAAAAAACAAATTATTTTTTGTGTCACATTTAAAATGTAAACATTTTGTTTCGAAGATAATCTACACACACACACACACACATACACACACACACACACACACACACACATATATATATATAAAACAGATCCATTCCCAGTTATCCATAAGCAATATTAATCGTTTATCTCTCTGTGTGGGAGTGTAGATTTAAGATATTATTACTTTCACTCTGATTATTGTTCCTGATCAATAGGTCACAGTGTACATCAGCCCAGAATCAAGATGATGGGTGCATGTAACCTTTAGCACTGTAGAGGAAAGAGACACTTGGGGTGGTGGTGGGGTCACAATGGGCCAGTGGAGAGCACTGTCACCTCACACCTCTGGGGCTCAGGGTTTGTGGATCTCATTCCCTGGTGATTTTGCATGGCATGCTTACAAATTAGCCATAAAGTCATAAGCCTATGATCTAATGTTTCTTCTTAATGCAGCTTACTGGCCTACAAAGGCAACAGCTGGAAGCTAATAAAATTTCCTTTCTTCAGCAAAGGGGGGTAATTTAGAAAAATGGGGATGGCAATAATGGTACCAGCAAACTTGCTCTTCCTGGCCCTCTTTGGGTTTTCTGTGAGCAAGGTGGGCTAGGGTTGCTCAAGGTCATTCCTAGGTGGGTCCACTATGGGTTTCCCCCACTGGACTCACTTCACAATGTGCACTAGGACCCCCCATAAGGAATCCGGTGTGGGCAGTCCCTCGATGGCCAGCCCATGGAGAAGCCTGTACTGGGCCTGGCACACATAACAAAGCCCACACAGACCCCAAAGTGGGAACAGTGTTGGTTATGATCGAGGTGCCCTACGGCCCATATGAAAACCTATGCAATATAATATTTTTTTCTCCCTAGCAAATCTAAGGTTTTGATTGATCCTGATCGTTCTTCTGTCCAGCACACAGGGATGAATTAATGAACAACTAAGTCTACTGCATATGTGGTGGTGAGTACCTAAGACAATACCAATTATGTTTTAACCCTGTAATTAAAATGAATCTTTCGATAAAAAATAGGTTGAGAACCACCGTATTAAGGTACATCACTAATATTGATAATTCTGGATATAAGCAGAAATGAAAGGCCCAGATCATGCACTGTAACAGCATTTGTATATACGCAGAGTAATAGGACCTTAATAGGACTTAAGTGCTTGCTGATTTAAATTCTAACGTGACCTTTTTATTGGCCAGGCAGTGTATATAACAAGTTGTTGTTATTTAAAAGAAGAAATTAGATATAATGACTAATATTACCAGGGTAGCACAGTTTCTTGGTTGGAGTTAAGTATTTCTTAGTCATGAGCCCCTCCATATCCATCCATCTATCCATTTTCCAAGCTGCTTATCCTACTGGGTCGCGGGGGGTCTGGAGCCTATCCCGGAAGCAACGGGCATGAGGCAGGGAACAACCCTGG
>JAODLC010000113.1:25815734-25834701 GCA_026781145.1 Hippopotamyrus pictus
AGTTCTCCCCAAACGAGCTTGATGGGCCGAATGGCCTCCTCTCGTTTGTAAATTTCTTATGTTCTTATGTTCTTATCTCCACCCCACATGAAAAGGAGCAGTCACTTACACTCCAAAAGGATCAGGTAGGGCAAGTCGTGCAGAACTGCAAGATCAGAAAGGCAGCTGCTCCAACTTTTAATCAATCACTACAACAAGCTACTTAGAATACCGACACCTGTCCCACGATGTTCTTGGTTGACTAGTTCAGCTTTTAACTCCATAAATCCAAGCAAATTAGTTAAAAAAAATAGTTAAGACAACAAAAGAAAATGATCATTAGCTTCAGGAAAAGTAAGAAATCCCACTGTACAGGAATACAACATAAATAGGGAGGAGATTGCGCATGTGTCCAGTTTCAAATATCTCTGAGCGCATATATCTGAGGACCTGACCTGGGATGGGAACACGGCAAGTTAAGTACAGAAGGTCCAGCAGTGCCTTTTCTTTCTGCAAACTCTGAGATGTGCCAAACTCCCCCAGGAACTCCTGAAAAACTTTTAGCACAGCACAGCTGAGAGTATCCTGATGTACGGCTGCACAGTGTGTCATTTGAGCTGCACTGAGGAGGAAAAGAAGGATCTCCAGCGGGTACTGAAGGCCGCTCAGCGGATTATCGGCACCTCCCTTCCTCACCTGAAGAACGTTCATTCTAACCATCTCCTCAGGCATGCAAGAAACATCAGCAGAGATGCCTCACACCCTGGTCAGCAGCTGTTTTCCATCCTCCTCTCAGGCAGGCTTAGGGTCATCAAGACCTGGACAAACGGCTTAAAAAACAGCTTTTTCCCCCAGAGCTGCTGAACTCTTACACGGCTACCTTACATGCATATTAAATATGCCAACCAACTAGGTCAGGACTAGGTGGACTTCTTCTAATCACTGATATGGACTTTTTAATGTACTTTTTGAGATGTGATGCAGTGATGCACCGTGTTGCACTGATATGATCTTTTCTAATCATTGATATGGCAGATATTGTGTCAGTGATATACACTTTTTATTATTGATATGAACTGTTAAGATATGATACGTTACTGGATGGTGATGTCACTAATATGGACTTCATTATCACTGCTATGCAATTTAAAGATGTGAAGCAATTCACATTTTACTAGCTCTTTTTACCTTGCAAGGTTCTATTTTTATTTCTAATTATTTATGCCATTTAAACTGTTAAGTTTAACAGTTTACTTCAAACTGAATGTCATTGTAAATTGATATGCAACGACAATAAAGTATCTATCTACCTGTATGTGTGTGTGTGTGTCATGGACAGCAAGATCGGGTAAAAGAATTTCCCTACGGGGATCTATGAAGTGTCATTACTATTATTATTATTATTATTATTATTATTATTATTATTAGTATCATCATAATCATCATCATCATCATGATTATGATTATTAATTTTGATTTTTCAAGTTTTATTTCCCAACGTCATGGAGTCTAGGGGCAGTGTGTGTCTCAGTCAGCTAGGATACTGAGCCCATAATTAGAAGGTCGCTAATTCAAATCCTGAGATGAGCAAAGAGATTTCACCATTGGGTCCTTGAACAAGGCCCTTAACCCCAATTGCTCCAGGGACTATTTGCCCTCGCTTTGTTAATTGTATGTCAGTTTCTGCTAAATATATAAATGTATTTCTTATTTATTTATTTATTAAGGTGATGGATAGCTTCAGGGAAGAAGCTCTGCAGGGGGTGAGTGGTCGGGAGGTGATAGACCAGTGACATTACCCTGATGACAGTTTGATGAACAGATGGTTGCTTGGGTGTGTGGTGACTGCTGCAATCAATGCTCTCCTTTTTGCTCTGGGAATGAAGAGTTATTTTAAGGTTGGAAGTCAGCAGCCAATGAGTTCTCAGCTGAGCAGATGACCCGTTGCAGCCTGGACTTGGAGAGACTGGGGGCGGCAGGAAACCAGACGGTGATGGCGTTTGTCTCAACACTGTCTATGATGGCTGAATAACACTTCATCATGATGTGTTGTGACATGTTGAGTGTCCTGAGCTGGTGCAGGAAGAATAGTCTCTACTGAGCTTTTTTTGTGATGGATGTGATGTGCTTATTCCACTTCAGTGTGACACGATTTAATGCAGGAAGTTAACCAAGACAGCAGCACCAAGAAACCGTGGCAGCCAGCTCGAGAGTCAGGCTCCGAACAGCCAGGCATCTCCTTTAAAACTGCATGTAAGATGCTATCAAGGCTATGGGATTTATTAATTTTGAGCTTAGCCAGACACTGTAACACATCAGCTTCAGTTATACATATATTGGTCAAAGGTTTGAAAATTCGAAATAATATCGGTATGTTGTTTATGTTTTCTTGAGTAAACACCTGTGCAAAGTAATCATCAAACTCATCAATAATATCCTCATCATTATCAATTGTAAGACCCGTACAGTTCTGCAGATTGGTGACATCAGCTTTTTGCTGAAGCATCAAAATTCTTGAATACTGGAACTGGCCTTCAACATTGGAAGATGGCATAACACGGATACATGAGAACACAAGTATGGTCAAGTATGCATATTGAGAAACACCCTTGGTTTCAAGTAAATCTTTATTAGAGCTCCAATTTAAATGTGTCATATCAATTCATTTAAATTTAATTTTATATAGTGCCTTTCACAACAGTAGGTGCTTTACATGGGTATATTGTGATAAAACAGGGCATGGGAAAGACAAAGAAATGAAAGAAAGAAACTCAGATGACAATGGAGGAGAGGAACCAAAAACCCCCAAGCAGAGAGAAACAAATATCTGGGGGTGCAAGGTCAACTGGCTACCCAACCCCCCTGTGCGTGATAACAAAATTGAAAAGTAAAAATTGGGCTTGCATGCTAGAAGCAAAGTGTAAACTCTGATCAATATCAAAGCCAAACGCCCATCAAAGAGTCAGTTCTCCATGCCGGTCTGTGTAGGGTAATCAGACTGAAGTCTACATCTTCCATGGGACTGAACCAGGACACCAGCTCAGATGGTGCCCACCCTGGTGTGGGAAGGAGGGCAGACAGCATGGGTGGTCAGAAGATGCAAAGACACATTAATGGACAAACATAGTAGATAAAAATGGAATGTACAGCAACCACTCATCCACTATCTCTTTTTAAAAATATATTGATATACTGTAAACATTTGATATACACTCGGCCCAGTAAATACTTCACTTAGTTTCATTGTCCACTGGAAACTTCCCTTGTGTTGTGGGTGGATTTGCATGTGTTTATTGAACTTTGTGTTTTCTGAGTTTGCAACATGTAATTGACCACCGTGTTAGGGTGGTGGATGTAGAAAACCTCAATCTTGTGATTGCCAGGATTGTGCTTGATTAGATCTATGGTCTTATGATCTTTCTGAGTATAGCACCTGTTTCTCTCAACCCAGATTTTCAAGAGCTGAATTTTACAACCTAAACTTGAATTTTAATTGCCACACAAACAACATAAATTCAAGTTCTGGTAATGAATTCAAGTTCGGGATATTTAATTCAAGTTCAGGTAAAAATATTCAAATTCAGGTTCTGGTATTCAGGTAATGAAATTCAAGTTCAGGTTAACACATTCAAATTTGGATAAATAAATTCAAATTCAAGTTGCAGTGTCTGATTCGATGCCATAGTTTCTTGCTCACCCCTTCAGATATAAATTATATATCCCATTGCCCAAGCACTTGAGCTCTTTACATACACGTGCACTTTACGTCTTATGTCAACATACGTCACCAAAATGTGTAGTATCTCAGTACGCTTACACTTAAGCAGGGTAAATGGGATGAGGTCTGCATTAATGATCACTGAAGTCTCTCAGAACAACAAAAATCCATTAACAGAGGATCGCTGAAAAAAGGATTTGGCAAAAAAAGTACACCAAAAAGAGTATTTTGGGGTGCCGTTTGTAAAACATCGGGCATTCTGTAATCCTGCTCATTTCTTCCACATTGGCATTGCCAGAGATAAAAAAAAAATGCAGTACAATTTTCAACTGTCACTTTTTCAAACATTTAGAGAGACGTTCATGTAAATTCATTCTGTTACTTTTTCCAAGAGCAATGCTGCTTTCCATTTGAACTTGGAAGTAGGAATTTTCAAGTTCCTAGTCAGAAATTTCAATGGGAACGCCCCCTGAAGTCGGAATTCCAGTTGAAGGATCCTCTGCAACTGTCATGCCCACAGTGGCAGGCAATCACCACCTAATTAAGTGCTCTACTTAATGCGGAAGCAACTTCTCTGGACTCGCAAAGTATTGTTGCCATGGTATTAACACAAACTGAGTGTTTCTTTGTCCATTGTCTCTCCCGCTTGCACTGCTTGTCTCGTCTTGCCCTGCCATCTCGCCTGTCCTGCCTGCCTGCCTTCCCTGCCCTGCCTTCCTGGTCTGCTCTCGTCGCTCCTCCTGTCCCTTCATCTCCTTGTCCCGTCACTGAACGTAGGATTAACCTTCCTGGCTACTGGCCCACTGCAATCCAACACACACACAGCAGGTGGGTCAGGTTAAGACTACACAAGAGACAGAGAAAGCACGCTCAATAAGACACCACATGGATCAACAGTACCTCTCACTGAGTTCAAAGCAGCCCGGCTTTTTAAGGAACATTCGGAAAGGAAACATAAAGACAGGTACGTAGGCTAATGCTAGCAGATTCAATGTGTCGAGAGGCAATGACTAGTTAAGTGACCAGCCAAAATTTGTTTTACATGGTAGTCTAAGAATAGTTGTAGAGCTAGCTAGCTAGCCCTGTCTGAAATTCTCATTCTTACACAATGCAGACCTTAGTATCCAGAGAGATGCTATCAGTCAGTGCACTGTAATGGATTTTTGTAATATGAACGGTATTTTACTGTAACATGCTGTAACATAGTGTAAAACATGTTCATTACTGTAAATAGCAAAGGACGATAGGAAAATATATGGTAACAACTGTACAGTACTCCTCGGTTTTGCAATAATTACAATCTGCAGTGTGCTTCTCAGTTGGACTGGGATAGATTTTTCGAGTCACAAGTACTCAAGACTTGAATAAAAATTCACCTAAGTGTGTGACAAGACCAAGTCCATTAACAGTGGACTCAAGTACCACCAACTCTGGAGGGATCTATGGAAAGAGGAAAAACGTAAAAAAAAAAAGAAAATAATAAAAAAAATACAATGATGGCTGTCAATGAACAGGCTATTGTGGCATCAAGTAGAGGGAAAAGAATTAAAAAAAAACATTCTATCCCAAGGTAGTAATGCTTTAAACATATACATACATCATAATAAAAATGGAAAGTAAATTAAATGAAGTACATGTGATTTGGGTTAATTGGTATAAATTTCCATTAGCACTGTTGAATTTGCATATGAGAGTTTGTCCAGTTAATAACATCCAGTCCAGGCTGTACCCTTTTCTCCTTTGCTGTGCTTTCTGGGATAAGCTCCAGGTTTATTTGACCCTGCATTGATAAGCAGTTATGGAAATTTGAAGGACAGAGACTGCTTATTATAAGAAAAAGCAACAACCAACGAATATCAAATACTAAACTGAACATAAATCACAACATCTGAAAGCTTTAAATAGCTGCTGGGAAAAGGGACTCTCATCAAATTCCACTTATAATCAAATGCTTTGGACAGAATTGCATGATTAACATGTTAATGTGTTTGCACCTCAAATCACTTCCATAGAACAGGACATCTGGATGTATTTGCAATAGACCACTGCTTATTTTTTCTCGCAGCGAGATACAGAATCATATCAGAATCCCACCCCCACCCTCCCCATACTTGTCAATATCATATGAAGAGCTGCCTTTGACTAAATAACTAGTTCACATGGAAACCACTCAGAAGATGCTTTTGACCTTATCATGTGCATAGTAGGGGACACTCATCACAGGGCAAGGGTTAGGGTTAGGGTTAGAATCCACTAGTGTCCAAGATGATATTCTTTAAAAATGATGCTGACTCTCATCAGAGGGAACACTCTGTATTTGCTAGCTGGTGGAACCACATATCTCTACTGCTACTCAACAAGTGTCCTTACTCTACCTCAATCCATGTGCATTGTGTTGCTTTTTCAGTCAGTGCACAAATCTTGAGCAAGTATACTGTGTGCTTCACAAACCTGCACTAACTAAAGGACTGAATGTTTTTATACTGTTCCCTGGTCATATATGAATAATGGCTTTAATGCCATTTCAGATAGCTTATGGGCTATTAATACATAACCATATTATTCATTGTAATAGTGTTTGAAGTTACATGTAGCAGTTAAATTCTTTTAATTTCTTTCAATTCCTAAGGATGATTGGAGCAATTGATTGCAACCATATTCCAATTACTGCAGCTTTAGGGGAACATGAATGGGATTACAAAAACAAAAAATTGATTCACACCATCAGCAGGCAGGTATATGATGCTGTGCGTTGTACATTGTAAATTTGGAATCACCCGTCTGTACTAAATAATATTTAACCAATTAAACCAATGTGATTTCTGTTTTAATAATTGAGACAGAAGAAATCAGTCTTAAGGTTCTGAAAACAGAAGTAAATTAAGTAGCTTGCTAGCTAGTCATGGTGTTTCTGCATCTGCTTGCTAACGTTAGCCCAAACTTAACTGTGAAACAGGTGTTTGTTGGAGCTGTAACATCAGGTTATATTCTGTTTTTTTAGTTTTAAACGTATAGTCTAAACAAGCATGCAGACAGAAAATATAGCTAGTTAGTTCAATATCTACAGAAAGGTATTTACTTATTAAATTACTAAATCTTGGTTGATGTATCATGCATTTTGCAAAATAGTTTAAGTTGCTAGCACTAGTTCATAGCATGGCAGCTAATGTTAGTCTCACCTCACTGTGTTCCTGGCAGTGACAGTAGGTGAGCAGGCTAGCTAGTTTACATTTGTCAACTTTCAGGGATGACACTGCAAGAGACTCATAGTAAGTCACCATTTTAGTGTGAGGTGCTTTAGTCTCCATGGAAATATTTAGCTGAAGCTACATCTGAAAATAGCTGGAAAGCATGAGACTCAATTGAAATGTGTGAAAACTGGCAGCTCTAAAAACTTGTCCTAACTAATGTGAGCTAGGTAGCTAACTATGGACTGAGCTAGTTATATTTTCTCAGGGTGGTTGCTTAGTCACTGTGCCTGCTGCCCCTAATATTTCCCCTTTGACAACAAGAAATATGAGAAAGCTAAGGCATTTAACAGCGACAAGGGACAAACACAGATATAAGTTGAATTCTGTAAAATGCTAATGACATTGGTGTTTGGGGCGTTTGTTAATGCTATTTCCACCTTCATTTATCTCCTTAAACTTTTCAGCTATGGACTAGTACTTTAAGTTCTATAATACACCAACGTTGCATGAGGCTGAATCACACTCACACCACTAGAATACCGTTTCCCTTCTAGGCAGCTGAACCTAAGCTTAGAGGCTAGTCATTCTGATCCATATTGATTGTACTAAATGAGGCTGACATTGTGTCCTGCTAAGGAGGTTGTGGTAAATGGACCGCAAACCCCTATTTACATTTCTGGCTGTACACTAGTAGCGTTAAGAAGAGTCAGCAGAAAAGCATAGTCAGTCTATTGAATTTTAAAGCACTGCTAATGATGCACTGGGCTTCATGTAGTCACATAGCTCTGGAAGAAATTAAGAGACCACAGCAACATTTTTAGTGTCACTCATTTCTCAATTTATGGTATGCTTCTGTGTAATATATATATGTATATATTTTTTTGCAAACTCAAACCTGGCTATTCCCTGTTTCTCAGCTCATAAAGCTTCCTTGCTTTCTTCAATCCTGCTCCTAGGAGCACATTACAAACTTTCCCTAGCAGTGAACTTCACACCACTTAATGTTTCCCATTCTTTTCGAAGGTCACTTGATGTCATCCTCCGATTCAGGAGGCAGTTGACGGTCAACTCTGGCATTAGAAAGTCGCTTCCACCCTTTAGCTGGCTGGTTTGTGGTCATCCCCAGTATCTCCTGCTTCACGTTGTTCGCGTGTACTGTTGTCTTAGAAAATTTGAGCCTGGAAGTAACCTGCCGCTCAAGTGTAGCCTTCTGCCAGCAGAACCAGGATTAAACCAGGATGTACCAACAGAGATTCTTAAAAAAACATCAGGACAGGGCATTTGCATGCCCTATCCCTTCCTGGTGCTCACTTCCAAAGCATCAAATACCTAAGGTCAGCCAAGCACCTAAAGCCCCATCAAGCTTGAGGGCCCCTTTCCTTTACGAGGTTTGACTTTAAATTTTCCTACTTCCCGGGAGTGAAGAACCTTCAAATCCTTCAAGTTTAACCCATTGCCTGCTCTATATGTCATTTTTTCCAAACCAACCCAAGGTGCATTTTTGTAGATGATATATTTTTTTTGTATAAATGTTTTTGCCAAATTCACACATTGGTGGGGGGATGCAACAAGGATTTTTGGAAGTTTAAGAACCGGAAGGAGAGAAAACAACATAAAGGACAGCCGTTTTTGTTGCATATTTAGTCCAAAGCAATGTACAACTGAGGAGGATTAGTCAGCATCGCTAAAGCAGTTAGCATTAGAGCCTTAGTCACGGGCCCAGAAGTATCATTACTCTGCTTGCTACGAGAGTCAGTCCAACAATCTTCTTGATATTGACACAGAACCCAATCAAAGAAGAGTGGAACAGGTGGGGAAACAGAAAAAGGCAATTTCATAAAGTTATAACTAGCAGTAGGTAATAGGTCACTGGCATCTGTGCTGTTCCCCTATCTCAAGGGATCCTGCTGCAGTTCTCCTTCAATATTCCACGCCAAATAAAAAAGAGTTTTTCAAATCTCAGTGCCATAACATTTTCCATACTCATGTGTCAATACAGGGTCGTCCAGATCCTAACCCAGAAGCTACCAGCACAAGGCAGAGAATAACCCAGGGTGGGGCCCAACCCATCACAGGGGACATCCACACCATCACAGGGGACACCCACACCATCACAGGGGACTCCCACACCATCACAGGGTACACCCATACCATCACAGGGTACACCCACACCATCACAGGGTACACCCACACCATCACAGGGGACATCCACACCATCACAGGGGACTCCCACACCATCACAGGGTACACCCATACCATCACAAGGTACACCCATACCATCACAGGGGACTCCCACACCAGTCACGCCTACAAGCAATGCAGCATCTCCAATACACTGTATCAAGTTTATGGACTGTGGGGGGAAAACCTGAGTATGCAGAGGAGACCCCACAATGACAGGGGGAGAACAGGCAAACTTCATACATAACACAGGTGGGAACCAACCTTGGGCAGTTGCCAACACACCGCAAGGCACACACACACACAGACACACATACACAGCCACACTCACACACACACACACAGCCACACTCACACAATTACAGGGCCAATTTAGACTTACCGATCAACCCACCCTGCAGGAGGAAGCCGGAGCCCCCGGCGGAATCCTACACGAACATGGGGAGAGCGCGTGAACTCCACACAGGAAGGACCCAGGACATAAACTCAATCATAATTTTAAAAAATATCAGTCTGTTAGCTGCCCAATGAGTTCATATCATTTGTTAGTTTATTCCTCAGATGTACTTCTGGAGCCAGAATCCCTTTTTCAGAACAATAAAAGATCTCTCCTCAAACATCTAAGTGCAGCATTATAAATCAGAATCTCTTCAGACACAGCAATCTTAGGCAATTTTACACTTTGCGACACAATATCTAGCACATAATAACTTTCTGTCTAGATAGTACTACAGCAGAATCTTTACAGTGTAACTTCAGGAAGGTCACGTCCAGTGAATTTTGTACCACTTTGAACACAGCCGATTTTTTTTCATGCACTGATTTTGTAGTTATGAAATTTTCATTAAAAATGCAAACCAATTAAGATAACTGCAACACCTGGAAAGTATTACTAAAAATACCTTCAGGGTAACTCCCACAAAGGAATACAACTTTATTGCAGTATTTACATGTGCCTCTTTGGTTTTCATAAATGCCAACAATTAATCAGCAACAAATTGTATGGTTTATCAACTGTTTTTAGATTTTGATTTCATACTGACCCTGTACCCTTTTGATTTTAACTATCACTTCGAGAGCACTTTTCTATTTAACTACACAGTTTTGGATTTTATTAAAGGATATTTTTAGACATTTTTGTTTCAGCATTTTCAAATGTCATCACTTCATTTCATCTAACTGTACTACCAGCTACATAATAATTCCAATAAGTTATTTAATATGCTACAAATCAATGTTTGATGAAAAGGTCTTTTAGGTTGCATTACAGCATAAATGACAAAGAGGGCCCACAACTGTACAAGGTCATAAAAATAATTGATTGTGTGTCACGAAGAGCATTTTTGTGAAAAGCAGGAAAGGGCTTTTGAAGCTACTGTATTATTACTCATAACTACTGGCCAGAGGAAGAATGCTTATGTCTTCATGTTCCAGGGGGGACCCTGCTGCCTTATATCCTTTGAGCTTTAAATGCTTCAGTAAAAAGTTCTCTGTAAAAAATACAATACAATACAATCTTGGTATGAGCACTGTTTTAGTCACAGCACTTGTAAAGCAGCTACACTAAAAATGCTTGGTTAAAAACAACTCAACCTGGGTTAATTAGCAACCCAGTACTAGGTAAATATTGGACAGAACACAATCTGAATTATTTTGACCCAGCATCTTTGGTTATGCAATTTAACCATGATGCTGGGTTGTTAAAACTACCCAGCTCTGAGTTATTGACGCAGTGCAGGTTTAAATAATAGTGCATACCCCATCTTGCTCTACATGACACACACGTAGGTGAGAGCAAACTTAACAGTGAAGGGCAGCCATGCCCTTGGAGATGGAGTATTTAAGGGCCTTGCTCGAGGGTCCACAAGGGTGTCTATTCTGCTGAGGCCAATGTTGAACCAGCAACTTTCTGATCACAGGGACAGAAGCTTAACCCGCTAAACCACAGACTGCCCCCAATGAATTTACCATTGGTGCTGAGTGATTTGTTTATGTCATCTAGTGTTATTAAATATATATAGACAGCCCGTTTAATGGATATACAGTATATGATATTAAATGTCATGATTTGACACATTGTAAATGGTGGTGTAATTATGTATTGCTTTTGACAGAATTAAGTCTCAGAACATGAATATCTAGCGAACCAGCAAATTCAGCTGCACATCGATGTCAACCTGCCAGGTTTACTCCACAATAATGAGCCCTTACCCAGCTCACATTTATCTAGCTAGCTACATAACGTTAACTAACATTAGCTAGCTGATGAACATTAATTAACATTATCAATCAAACAGAGGGAGCTAAAAATTTTCTAACATTATTATTCTTGTTCATATTGTTGTAATATTACAATACTATTTAATTATAAATATTTTAAGACAATAAACAAAAAGCAACAGCCTCATCTTGCTACATCTGTGCCACATTATAATGAATGTGCTGCACCAGGACATGGGGTCCCCTGACAAGGGGGGCACAGTTACCCAAGTGCTGGGTCAAAAACATTACCCTTCAGCTGGGACAGGCCAGTAACCCAGATGCTGGGTCAGGACTGGGCACTTGGACTGAAGATAAGCCATCGAAATAACTCAACAGACTCAAAAAAGTAACCCAGCATTTTTTCAAAGTGTGCCTTATCCTGCATGACAGAAGTGTTTTATGATTTTAACTTTGAGGCTCAGATGAAACGTCATATCTTGCCTGACTAGTGACAAATAAATAATTGACTTTACACTGAGATAGAAAGCAGACCTAAGACAACCGAGGGAACTATATCCAGGATGGCACAGGGTGCAAGAATGGGTGTAAATTATGGGGGGTGGAGACCTCAAGCCCCCAATGCTCAACCCAAACTTATGTCCTTGGGTGCAAGGTACCCTGATCAACCATGAATCCTTTTGATATTTCTGTAGCTGTAGACTACCGTCATACGAGTCTACATGCCAAGCCAGATCATACTATTCTTCCAAACTGAATAAAACTTTTTATGGGATAATACATCTCTTTTGAATGTTCAAAGACTAATGAGATATGTGGTAGTAAAAATGCCGACATGATTTGTCTCTCGCAAATTTGAAACAGGCTGATTTCTTTCAGCTGGCAGCATAAGTGAACTGACTGTTTTGTGAGTATTATCAGCATATTTTTATAAACAGGACAAATTAAATATTGTACCTCCAAGGGTTTGCAGGCATCGATCATTGGGTATGTTTTCTTTTTTTAATTTAATCTAAGAACACAAGTTTAGACACAAGAGCATGAAAAAATCATTAAATAAATCATTTAATGTTTACAAAGTGTAAGACCCCAGTGCCAAACTCTGTCTTTCTTTCTGTTATTGTGATGTATTCTGGTATACAGGGGTTGGACAATGAAACTGAAACACTGGCCTGGTGGCCAGTATTCACATTCCATCAGTAAGAGCAGAGGGTGAAGGTTAAATTAACAGAGCAATAGCACAGCCGTACGTAAACTTTTGCAATCCATACAATATTATGGGAGATAGAGTTCAAAAGAGTACAAATTATCGCTGGCTGGTCTGTGACGAGGACAGCAAGTCTTTGTGGTGTATTGAGAGCCATGGTATCCAAGATAATGTCGGCATACCACCACGAGGGATGGACTACATCAAATAGGAGGAGCGGCGGACGCAAGTGGAAGCATCCTGAAAGGGATGTTTGGGTACTGTCTGCGACGCCTCTCCAGAATTCCCTGCTGCTGTACCACCATTCATCCTGTCATCTGAAGCAGCACCAGCACCTGCCTGCCAGCACCTGCCTGCCCCCCCCGGGTTTGAGACTCAAATATTAAAACTGGGACAGTGTGACCTGGAACATTGCCATCTTGCCCATTTGCTTTCCTCTACCAGCCCCAGAATGGGCTCCCCCTTTGAGTCTGGTTCCTCCCAAGGTTTCTTCCTTCGAGGGAGTTTTTCCTTGCCACTGTTGCCTCTGGCTTGCTTACTAGGGGCTTTAGGTGAGAATAATGTAAAACACTTTGAGACAATGTAATGCTGTGAAAATGGTCTATACATATAAAATTGAATTGAATTGAATTGAATTGAATTGAATTGAATTGAATTGAATTGAATTGAATTGAATTGAACTGAATTGAATTGAATACTAACCCGCTTTGTATGCCAAAAAATATAAAACCACATCTGTCCAACTCACTGCAGAATTAAAGGCGCACCTCGACTTTCCTGTTTCCACCAAAACTGTTTGTTGGAAGCTCCACAAGGTCTATGTTCCTGGTGTGGGCTGTAATAGCCAAACCTTTGTGGACAATGTGAAAGATGTATTGTTCTATAATGAGTCCACCGTCACTGTCTTTCCCACATCTGGGAGAGTTACAGTGTGGTGAAGCCCCAAACAGGCTTACCACCTGGACTGTACCGAACCCAGACTGCAGCACAGGAGTGGGTCAGTGATGGTTTGGTCTGCAATATTATGGCATTCCCCAGGCCCATTACTTGTTCTATATGGTCATGTCACTGCCAAGGATGACTGAACCATTCTGGACGACCATGTTCATCTAATGGTTCAAATATTGTACCAGTATAATAGACTGATAATAGAGTTGAGTAAAGCTGAACATCTCCCATGGGTTGTACAATCACTAAATCTGAATACCATTGAGCCATTTTGGGATGTTTTAGAGGTGCGAGTTGCTTTCCTCCACCAGCATCATGTAGTGACCTGACCACTGTTCTGGAAGAGAAACGGCTCAAAATCCCTCTGGCCACTGTGCGGGACTTTGTATCTGTCATTCCTAAGGTGAACTGATGCTGTACTGGCCACAAAAGGAGGCCCTAAATCATACTAGTAAATAACTATGGGCTAAAACCAAGTGTTTCGTTTCATTGTCTTACCCCTGTACATGTGAAGCACAAACTCCACCTGAGATAGTCTGTGAGAAGCAGACTGATCAGAGTCCCCTGGTAAATTTCCCAAGCCGCACACAGGACAAAGGCGGGATTCAAACCTCTGATCTACTGCAGCATCCAGCACATATATAAACAGCTATAATCTCACTGACATCTAGAAAAAAAGCTAATGGATAAATATCTATGACAAGTGAACAAACTATTAATGAAAAAAAAATTACTCAGTAGGTAGTTATATTGTCTCACATCAACAGGATTGTCTGTGCATGTGTGTGTGTGTGTGTGTGTTTCTATCTGCCCTGCAATGGACTGGCATCCCATACAGGGTGTATATCTGTGCTGACTGAGTTGGGCCCAGGCTACCTGTAACCCTGACAAAATAAGTACTTATGGATGAATGGATGGAGGTAGAATTAATTGTGAAACCCTGGATACAGCAACCAGATATAGTGCATGATGGCAATTAAGATGATGCAGTAGGCCAATGGTTAATACTGCAGCCTCAGACATCAAAGGTGTGCGGATCAATTCCTGCTCTGTATCGGGGGCAACTTGCATGCAGTCTCTGTAGTATATTTTTAAGTATTCTGATCTTCCTCAGGTATTCAAAAAACGCTTTTAGTCAAAATAATGATTCTGAATTTTGCATTGTGCATGGCTTTGTCTCCTAGAATCAACTGCCATTTTGCCTCATGCACCATATTTGCTAAAACAGGTTGTAAGTTCACCATGACAGTATACTGGATAGGTGCAACATATGCAAGATGCAAGTTAAGGAAATATCTTAAGATACTTTTAGACAAATTGGTTGTTTAGACGTATGGTTAGCAGGTTACCTCCTTTCACATTTTATCAGGGGTAAAATTTGTGCTGAAAATTGGTCAATCCAGGCAACAATACTCTCAGAGTGTTTCACAAGCTGAATTGCAGAGCATGTGGAAAGTGCAGCAATGGCATGGAAGTGCTTAAGTAAGCTTTTGTGTTGCCATGGTGATTGATTACTAGCCCTATACCCACAGGTAATCCAATTAATGAAACCCAGTGTGATTGGACTAATTGCCTTGTTTGGGTTTTTGTAAGGTCAGCAGGGGAGTGTTTAAGAGCCTGGAGTTATCAACATTAGATGTGGAATGAAGTTTTGTTTGTTACTCCCTGTGTGCTCTTTGTTCCCCTTATAGTCACATTTCTTTGTTGATTAACCTTGCTGTCCCTCGACTCAGCCTCAAAAAAGTGAACCCAGCTATACTGCAGAGTGACAGGTTATTATTCTGAAAGGTCAATAAAAATGGGAAATCAGTTTTTGTCTCAGGACAAAAATGTTACGTGTTATGAGTCCAGAGAAGTTCATTTTCAATTTTCTTAGATGTGGTAGACCTACTCTCCCCAGGATTTTCTTTGCATCCAAAAGCAAGTGTCCATCAGCCAACATGTCACTTCTTTGCCTGTAGATATATATACAGTTCTGTGCAAAAGTCTTAGGCAGACAAGGAAAATGATATTTTAATTATATTCATTTTGGTGCAAAACCATCATTTTATGTTTGTCAAAGTGTGTCAGCTCAACCATTTCAAAACCTCTCCTGAAATCATGCCAGTATTTGCAGCAACTATGGATTACATCAATGTATTTTTTGACTTGACCACTGGCATACCATGTTCAACTAATCAACACCTCAGTGACTTTTACTAATTAAATTAATTAATTAAGCAAGCTGGTGGTGAGACTTAGTGAATACATGAAATGGCTGGGGTGCCCCTGAGGAGAGGTTTGGTAACTGAAGTCATGTTGTTCTAGTCGTCCAGCTAGATATCAGTGACTTTCGGGAGAACAGAAGATATTCCTGTTAGTTTTTATTGTATTACTCTTAATTTTCATATGCTCTAATGTTAAATAGTGTTTTTGTTCTGCGGAAACATACACTTTCTAGCCAGATAAATAGCCTTACACATTTCCTATGACTACCTAAGACTTTTGCACAGTACCGTTTGTATGTGTATGTTCATGCTTGATGGCTGTCTGGCAGCTCCCAGCACTGGGGTTTGTGAAGCAGACCAGATGGGGTTTGCACTCACACAGTCCCTGTTTCCAGCTGGTACATTGTCATGGTCTGTCAAATACATGGACACTGCCAAGTTGAATTAAATTCACAAAGACTTGGTCAGTTTCATTTGATAATTCTTCAATTTGGGCTAGTAAAACTAGAATGATTTTTTTTCACCATATGACACCATATCAAGAACATAACCAATGGTCACCACAGGTTACTGATCCGACCATCTCAGGGCTGTGAAGGACCTGTATGTTTCCCCTCTGGATACTCCAGTTTCATCCTGCAGCCCACATCACTTCAAAGGTTTTCTATTGCCTTGTGGTCTCTACTTCTTGAGCTAGACTCCTGGCTCTCTGTGATTATCTATTGGATTGCGAACAAACACTAATTTTTCTGTTATTTTTTCATACCTGCAGAGTGTATGTTTGATCACTTTTTTCTGATCACTCAGAGGCTATTGGTGCAAGGCATGGACCAACCAAGGGGGAGGTGCCAACCCATCACAGGACACACTCATACAGCATTCACAGACACACACACAGCATTCACACACACTCACACAGCATTCACAGACACAAGCACACCTAGGGGCAATTTGGTTTTTTTTTCCAATCAATAATATTATAGAATTGACTAAATTGTATGGGGAAACTGGGGCAGCATGGTGGTGCAGTGGTTAGCACTGTTGCCTCACACTTCTGGGACCTGGGTTCAAGTCTCCGCCTGGGTCGCATGTGTGTGGAGTTTGCATGTTCTCCCGTGTCATCGTGGGGTTTCCTCCGGGTACTCCGGTTTCCCCCCACAGTCCAAAGACATGCTGAGGCTAATTGGGGTTCCTAAATTGCCCATAGGTGTGCCTGTGTGAGTGAATGGTGTGTGAGTGTGCCCTGCGATGGGCTGGTCCCCTGTCCAGGGTTGTTCCCTGCCTCGTGCCCGTTGCTTCCGGGATAGGCTCCAGACCCCCTGTGACCCAGTAGGATAAGCGGGTTGGAAAATGGATGGATGGATGGTATGGGGAAACTATGCAAGTACACTGAAAATTAGTCTCTCATCGAGGTATTATCTATGCAAATAAACATTTCCCAATCCAGGTTCCAATTACAAATTAATTCATTTTTTTTTTGATAATTATTTTACTAAGATTTATTATTATCTCTAACTTGGCTCTGGTCTAGGCAGTTTGTTTTTGGGATGCAAACATGGCATTGGAAGGGATAGCAAGACTGACTGGATATGAACTTATGTGAGAAGTAGCAAACCAGGTGAACTATCCAGGTCTTGCTGGAGTAAAACTGCTCTAGCTCCAGCAATGCTAGCACCAACCTCTAGGTCTCTGGTGTTCTTCAGCAGGTAGTCTGTTATCTTCCAGCAGATATTCCTGTGTTCTCCAACAGGTGTTCTGGTGATCTCCAGCAGGTGTTCTGGTGTTCTCCAGCAGGTACTCTGGTATCTTCCAGCAGGTACTCTTGTGTTCTTCAGCTGGTGTTCTGGGGTTCTCCAGCAGGTACTCTGGTGTTCTCCCACCACTAGAAAATATGTTATTAGGCAACTTGGCATCTCTAAATTGCCCCGTTTGTATCTGACTTTGAACCCCTGCAGCCCTGTACATGATCAGAAGTTGGAAGATGGATGCATGGTAATATAGGTCCAGTTTATATATAGATTTTAATTAACACCTGCATATAGCTTGTAATTAATATCTTTAGCAGTTAGTCAAAAAAAAATACGTCAGAAGGTGGTCTTGCAAATTTGTCTGGATGAGTGCAAAATGAGTCATAGACATGCCTTAGACTTGAATATGAGGTTTCACCTTAATATAAATGCAGCCTTTCACCCACATCCCTAACAGCACCCAAATGACACTAAGCCAGAAAAATAACATTCTGTTTTAAGAGCTACAAGGATTGTACCATGTGCTGCCACTAAAAGACTCTCCATCAGAATGGATGGCGCACTGGGTGCAATAATGTGACGGAAAAATTTCCACCGCAGCATCCACTATGAATGTACCAGGCCTACCCAAACCAGAAAGCTCCTAATATTCACTTTATATATCCTATGGCCCTCATAAGAAGCCGTAATCAAAGTCTTTCATTCTTGCCTTAACTAAGTGAGATTTGTCAATACACAGAAACACATGAATAAATATTTGTCGTGTTATACTTCAGGAAGAACATGTCTGCTCATAATTTTGTATTTACTGGATTACTGGAAGCCTGTGAATAGAGTGTTTGACTATATTTTGTACATCATGGCATAATTCCTTAAGTGTGCCCTAAGACTGGATCACAGTCCCAAATGCTAAATGAAATTGTTGTATTAAAAATAGTTAAGCCTACTGATATATACAATCCTTAATCTCTTTTGGCTTTGAAAGTATTAAAGTCCTGTTGCTTGTCTTTGTTTTTGAGACCTGAGCGGATTTCCTGAATATCCCTGTGTATTTGGTGTTTTAAGAGATGCAAAAGATGGCAAAATTCCAAACAAAACAAATGAGTGTGGTGTCCAGAAAGCACACGAATGGCTTAAAAGGCAGAGACCTGGAGAATAAAATGTGCATAACAGATGTGTCGTTCAGACTAATGTGGAACTTATTTTCCTGTCTGGGATACTCCTGCCTGAAGATCTGCATCTGTGGGGAATTCGACAAATCCAGAAATCCCTTGTGGAATGAAGCAAACTAGAGCCCCTGCCCAGAGAACTGATTTACTGTAATCCAGGCTTTGTTTGATTAGGTGAATTGGATTTGCCAAAATTGTCTATAGATGTGAATGGTTTGCACATCTTGTACCTGGGATAGGACCCCTGTAACCCTGTACAGGACAAACCTTATAGAAGATTAGTAAATGAATAATAAATTTAAAATTCATTAACAATAGTATTTACACTGCCCGGCCAAAAAAAAAGTCGCCATTTGAATTTATATCAGCAAATACTTAAGAGCCAATGACTGGATCATT
>JAODLC010000113.1:25836921-25851026 GCA_026781145.1 Hippopotamyrus pictus
TGTGTGAGTGACTGGTGTGTGAGTGTGCCCTGCGATAGGCTGGCCCCCTGTCCAGGGTTGTTCCCTGCCTCGTGCCCGTTGCTTCCGGAATAGGCTCCGGACCCCCTGTGACCCAGTCGGATAAGCGGGTTGGACAATGGATGGATGGATGATTGCGGGAGCATGAGGAATCAGTTTCACACATGACTTGGTCACCACAGAGTTACCTTAACTTCATTGAAGGTCTTTGAGATGTGCTAAAGGAGGCTTTATGGAGTGGTTCAACTCACTTGTCAGTACAGGATCTCAGTGAGAAATGAATGCAAATCTGGATGAAAATAAAGGGTGAGATGTTGCATACGCTTGTGGAAACAATTCCATGACAATTGTGTGCCATAATCAAAGCTAAAGGCAGTCCAACGAAAAATTCAAATGGTGACTTTTTTTTGGCCGGGCGGTGTATAAATCATACATATTCAACCGGCAGATCGAAACACTAATTCCAACTGTGACCCTGGAAAATGTTATAGTGGGTATCTTAGCTTTACGTGATGGAATCTGAGCGACCCTGGCATGTACAATCATGTAAATGTAAATCCCATTTGACAAATGACTTTAAAAACAGAAGTCTGACAATCATTGAAAGTGCATTTATTAAATAGAAAGATCCTCAGTTTAAAGTATTAACCTTCAATTGTAAACAAATTTTGCAAATTACAATATTTTTCATTGCTTGAGCCATCTGCCAGCTTTCAGCTTTCTATTATATTTTATCATATTTCATTCTATTTACCACAACTGCTGTGTGGCAGTTTTTTAAAACAAAATGAACCAAGTAACAAGGTTTTCCCCTCCATCAGCTGAGACAATAACTAAATGTTTTGATATTAGCTGTAAATTCTGAGATTCTGTACAATGTTACAGCCGAAGCGCTTTTGTGGCTTACGGGAAGCAATATTATAGCTCGCTATTATAAATCTTTGCTCTTATTGTTCTCCCATTTGGGCCTAGAAATACCATGTGAGTTAATGAGACAAATAATAACATGATGACTATAAAATTAATGCTGCATATTAACACATTAACTTTGCCAGCCCTAGTAATTTTTATTGAACTGTGTTACTAATGTTTTGTGGCAGTCATCAAAGCTAATTACTCCATTACTGACATGCTGTGTACTGGCCCACATATATTTGTGAAATTAACGTGTGCATTCATGTATATTTTGTTCTAGATAGTAAATATCATAGCAGTGTAATGATTGTCATGGACTGCGTGTGATTCCTTAGTGTGTTACTATGTGTGTGAGTGTCACGTAAACTGTTAGCTTCCATGTCTGTGCCACTGCTAGTTTTAGACTAGTGGTGAGTTGTCATTAAAGACTGAATCGCCATAGTAAAGGAGCTAATGTCTCCTTTTATTAAAATGAACCAGGCACTAAATGGTTTGTAGCGCCAGCGGAATTTGCATGTCCCAGCATGTCCTGCGAGTAACTGTAAATGACCCCATGTAGTGTTGTTGTTTTGCTGTTAATACTTGTTGTACTATTGTGGCGTGTGTGTTTGCCTGCGTTTTATGAGAAGCCTGGCCGATCATCGCGTGTCTTTATCATTGTATAAATTACCCACCGTGTGCGTATCTTATTGTCCGGCGTCTAACCTCCCTGCTTTTCCCCAGTTGAATTTGGTTTGGTACCTGTTTGCATGCTTCTATTAGTCGTTTTCAGGACTAATGGATAAATGGATGTTCTTGTTCCCTTTAAAAGCCTCATTGTCATTGGCTGCCATCATGATGCCCCGGTCTGCCGGTCATCACCATGGTGTCAGAAGCGACATACCTGAAGTGGCCCCACTTCTGCTGCTGGAGCAGGTGCTCTTCTTCATCATTTGACAGCCCTGCTGCAGACTGGCAGGCGGCAGAGCAGCGCTGGGGAAGCAGCGCCATCACAGGGCTGGACCTGCTCTGCCGACCGGGGATGCACATCAACATGCCCGTGGTTACCATCCACCTCGGCGCTGATGTGTTGAGGATGATGGCCGGAAGCAGATGGTGGCCAAAAGGACCACAATGCCCCCAAGTGTTCCAGCAGCCCCCGGCATGCAAACAACCCCCGCCCCACTGGGCATGGCTGATCCCTTATATTACACCATTAGTTGTAATATAATTTAATGTAATTTAATATATGTATTCATGTATTTACATTACATACAGGAAGTGTTGTAGCTTTTAATGTAAGTGCTGTAATGTATTGTTTTACCATGGTGCGCCTTCCTGTTTGAGTGCGGTGTGAACTGTCAGCTTCCCTGCCTGTGCCATTGTTATAGCTGTTGCTGACAGTGCACTATTTAAAAAGGCAATCTCCTTACATTTACAGAAGAAATGTCTGTTTTTCTCAAAACATGACTCACCTTGCAAGTCCTGACAACGAATTTTCATTACTGAATGAAAAATATTACCTGTGCCTGGTGAAGAAATCCACTTAAGTTGACCAATATTACTTAACTCAGCTCAATCTTGAGATGATTGTTTGTGGCAATGATTTTTGTGGCTATCTTACAGTTTCTTTTGTGAAGTTTTTCCTGCTTTGAAGCCTGTATCACAAAACCGGATTTCTTGCTTAACTAATAACTTGTTGGATTTAAGATACGCCAATTTAAATGGACTTTATCTTAGTTCACTTACATTTAGCCCAGACTGCCATACATTTGACAAGTTATCTGGCTAAGCAAAAAATCCTGCTTTGTGATACAGGCCCTTGGTCTACCCTCAAGAAGGTTTGGTTTTATCCCTCAATAAAGATTTAATCATGTTTTCCTCACAACCTGTGTCTGCAATTGTGTTAACCTAATTTTTTGGAAGCATGGTATTAAGTAGATTTTAAAAGGTTAAAAAAATTTACAATTCTGTAACTACTTCTGTAAGGCAATATTTTCATAATAAAGCAATAATACTATAATATAATTAACAAACATCTATTTTTGTTTCAATTTTAGAATTTGCAGTAGAAGTAGCAATGTATTGCTAACATATTACAGTATTACCTGTGTACTGTATGAGTGGCTAATAATGAAATTTAAAATGTGGTATTAGTAAAGCAAGCAATTATGTAACTGGTATTTGAGAACAGCAAATTGCTCATTGTAATTCAATTCATATATTTCAGGTTTCAAACAAGTTTTCTGACATACACAATCATACACTGTACTGCTGTGTAGTGAAATGTTTTTTTTTCCACTCCCTGGATTGTGTTTGAAGTATCAATTAAAAAAGCAATAAAATTGTGTTAATAATTATTCATAAATAAGAATAAAATAAGGGGGGCGCAGTGGCTAGTGCTGTTGCCTCACACCTCTGGGACTCCAGTGACAAGCAAAGTGTCAGGTTACGGGCAAGAACAGAGGTGAAGGCAAGCTTGGGGGAAACCAAAATGGGCTTTATTAAATGAAACAACAGGGAGGCCAAAAGGAAACAGACCACAAGGGGTCAAAACAGGGCAGGGAGGATCAGGCGAGAGCACAGGGCAAACTGGGGAGCGCAGGTAGGCAGCAACATCAATGACTGGACTGGGGAGCTCAAGACAGGGAGGCACTATACACATCACTGACGAGGGAGCAGATGAGAGGCACCTGGGGTGATCCACACAAGGGCTGTAACGAGAGGAAAGATTAAACAAGTAACAGGTGTGGCTCATTAGAGCCATACAACTGAGAGAACAAGGGGAAAGCGAGGCAGGGTGTGACACAAAGGTGCAATTTTTTACCTTTTTTTCTGAAAGTGCACTGTACACATGTATCACAATCTGAATACAAGGGGTGTCTTCTGAAAATGCATTATTTCAACCACATATCTACAATTTCCCTTATTCTTCCATCACTTTTATGCTTTGAAATTATCTTTTTTCATTACATATAGAGTTGTAATACATGAACCTACTTAGTGGTTAATAAATGGATGAGCCATGGAATGCCCCTAATGCTATTGGTTACATATTTTTCAGGGAACAAGCCATGCCTCTCAGTTGAAACGAAAGCTGAACAGAGAAGGTGCCTAACGTCATCGTATTGCTGACATTCTTTCATAGCTGTCTCGCTATGGAACACAGGTCCACCTAGTGCTAGTAAGATGTAACATCTGCGTGACTCTCACGCTTATTTGCAGAGACGGCGTGGTCTTGAGGAAGGAAGACAGAGATTGATCAAACTTGCTGGACTTGTGTCGAATCAGACGAACGGGAGATGTTTATACGTCACACCTTTCAGAAACTGATTAAGAAAATATGTAAGTTGATAAATCAGTTTTAGAAATTGTTGGGGTTTTTATAGCACAACTGAATACGTGTTCATCTTCATTATCATTATGGTTATATTGTTTGTTGTGTATGTGTGCATGCGTATGTATATAAATTTCTTTCTCTCTCTCTCTCTCTCTCTCTCTCTCACACACACACACACACACACACACACACACACACACACACAGACCCTCACTCTCTCTCTCTCGCGCATTCTAACTCTCCCTCAGTTCAACTCGATGATGAGGAATTTTACTGGATGAAACAACTGACTCTCCTTTGCAGTCTCACATCTCGGCTTGACACCTGTTAAATTAAAAGAAGACCTAACCGGGTAAACAGGTGTAGCTGTAAGTCGTTTGCAAGATACCATAAATGTCTACGGTGGAAAGACATCCGCATCAAAGATAAATCTCCAGAGTCGAGAGAGCAGAAATTAAACACGGCGACTTATCGTTATGGAGAGTGCTTATAGAGATCTGGATCTCTGGGCAGTAAATGAGTCCTGGAAGAATGGAAGTTTTAACAACGATACGGAAGGGGGTAACCAGACGGTGAACGCCCTGAAGCGAAACGAAGAAGTAGCCAAAGTGGAGGTGGCCGTACTCGTCCTGGTCCTGTTACTTGCCCTAGCTGGCAACGCGTGTGTCTTGGTGGCGATCCATACCACAAAGCACGGTCAATCACGGATGTATTATTTCATGAAGCATCTTAGCATCGCCGATCTTGTGGTGGCAGTCTTTCAAGTCCTGCCACAACTCATTTGGGACATCACGTTTCGATTTTATGGACCCGATTTCTTATGCAGACTAGTTAAATATCTGCAGGTAGTAGGGATGTTCGCTTCAACTTACATGCTCGTTCTGATGTCCATAGACAGATGTATGGCGATCTGTCAGCCACTGCACTCCTTGCACAGGAGAAAGGACCGCTTTTATGTGATCGTCTCTTGGACTCTTAGCCTTTTATTCAGTACCCCTCAAGTGTACATCTTTTCCCTGAAGGAAGTGGGCAATGGAGTTTATGATTGTTGGGGAGAATTTGTTCAGCCCTGGGGCGCTAAAGCATACGTAACGTGGATTAGTATCACTATCTATATCATGCCTGTTACAATACTGAGCATCTGTTACGGACTAATTAGCTTTCGGATATGGCAAAACTTGAAACTTAAAAGGAAAGAGCACTGCATAACTCTCACGCCTAAAGCATCAAAGGGCGCTGCGCTATCTCGGGTGAGCAGCGTAAAGTTGATTTCTAAAGCAAAGATAAAAACGGTTAAAATGACTTTTGTGATCGTCGTGGCGTACATAGTCTGCTGGGCGCCCTTCTTCTTCGTGCAGATGTGGTCGGCGTGGGACCCCGCGGCACCCAGAGAAGGTAAACGTCCAGAAATAATGTCAAATCGTGAGACAACTAAAATTGGCCACTAGCTTTTATTAATGCAATTAAACAGATCCGTGCATATAGGCTGTTAAGCAAATACATGAGTTTAATCTGCATACACGTTCTTCTGTAGATTGACCTGCAGCATCTTCCCCTTTTATTGTTCTTCGGGTCTAACGTTACCAGCTCGGATTATTTGGATTATGTTGAAAGATTCCCAGTCGAAACACTAGACTGTATAGTTAAACTGTGCGTGTATAAACGATACATTACATCAATTCTATATTAATGGGTATTGGGGGAAAATTGACCCTCTGTATTTATCGAAACCAAAAAAAAAAAAAAAAAAAAAAAAAAAATTAAATAAATACAAATAAAAACTGTTAGCGGATATGTATCCCTTTTGTTTTAAAAAAATTAAGCCCAGGTAAACCTAACTAAGCAGTTCAATCAATACTACTGTCCTGGTGTGCGAGGCGAAGGGCTCGAAGTTAATCAGTTTTCGAACAAAAAGGGGGTTTTATTTCACTGAATGGGAACAGGGACACAAACAAGGCTGCGAGGGGTCAAAACGAGAAGGCTATAGTAGGGGGTGAGGACACGGACAGACAAGGAGGAGTGACGTCAATCACCGCACTGAAGCTGACGAGAAAAACATGTAATTACATGCAGAGGCTAACAAGGGGCAACAAGGCTTGGCTGATCAGGGCCACCTTAGGGAGGAGACAGGGGGGTCTGGCGTGGCTGATCAGGGCCACCTTAGGGAGCAGACAGGGGGGTCTGGTGTGGCTGATCAGGGCCACCCTATGGAGGAGACAGAGGGTCTGGCGTGACTGATCAGGGCCACCTTAGGGAGGAGACAGGAGGGTCTGGCGTGCATGACGGACAGGACGTAACATGTACTTCACAAAGCTTTTAAGTATTACCTCAGCCCAGCTTTACGCTCAAATAAACATCCTGTTACCGCAGTGCAGACTGCCAGGCAATGTTTGGTAGGAGATTGCAGCATGGCTTTCGGGTTTGGCTGATGAGAGACTAATTCATAGAATCTACTAAAAAAAAGCATTCATATTTAAATCCATTTTCATACTAACAGTTTCCACATCCTTATATCTCTGAGCTTCATAGTACAGAATTTATTACTCAGCAGTTCACATTAAGTTAAGTGAGCTGTATTGTCATACCATATATAAACAGGTATATTGTGGCATGAAATATTGTTCCCCCAGGACCACAATGCGACCTACAAGCTTTTGGTTTTCGTAATAGTTAAAATGCAAAACACAGGACAGTGCATGTCCTTACAGTCTCTGGGAAGAAGCTGTTGCTGAACCTAGCAGAACTGGCTCCGATGCTCTTGTACCTTCTGCCCGATGGGAGTAGGACAAACTCTCCAGGGGAAGTGTTCCTGAATGGTAGAAGCTAGGGCTGGACCAAAACCATATCTCGGTATTTTTTGGAAGAATAGTGATACTGTACATTATCATGCTATTTTCAGTTGCAAGTCAAAGTCACATGTGGAATGTCACAATAAAATGGAATTTAGAATTAAAGCAGAGTCTGTTCAAAATTAAATGCAAATTCAGGCTTTCCGTCACTATACAACTACAGCTATTTAGCATAGCTAAATATTTCTTTAATTCAAACAGAAGTCTTGAAATAAAGACAAACAAAGTATGCCTGTATCATTGTTGCATGGGTCAAACACATGGGGAATTCTGTGTAATGTCACAAGCAAAGGCCTTGCATTGTTTGCAACCAGTAAGGAAAACTAAAGTTTTCTTGTAAAAATCTTAATGTTCCCCAATTTGAGTATTAAAATACAACATGCTATAATGTAATCAAAGAAATAATAATGCATTGTGAATTGACAATTAACGCTAATGCATTAAGTTTAACGGCCTTCATTTTAATGCACAATAGAAGTATATCAATATGAACAGTGTCTCATCATATATATTGTTAGAAAATATACTGATATATTGTAAAAAGTTGATATACTGCCAAAGTACTAATAGTGGCTTTGCAGGTGCAGTTTTTTATGGAAAATGGCTTTGATGTAGTGGAGAAAGACCCCAGTGATTATTTCTGCTGTATGCACTGCTGCAGGGACTTGCAGTCTTTGACTTTTCAATTCCCAACTTGGACTTTCCTGAAGTTAGCAATCATCTCTTTTGTTGTGAATAGCAATGGGCTGAGGACACAGCTTTGGTGGGTATGGCGCTATTGGAGATGCTAGGCCTTCCTTATAATTTTTTGTTTCAATTTACATGAGAAATTAAAAAGAAAGTTCAATGCCTTGCTGAAATGGAAGAATGTATCTTAGAACTTTAGCATAACCTAGAATGACTTCAGTTCCGAATAGAGTTTTCAGTTGAGTCTGATGCTTCCTGGCCATGTAACCCTGTCATTAACCCTGTTATTCTGAACCTTGCCTTTATGACATAATCTTAGTAAAGATTGGACTGATATACTTCAGTCTTCTTTCCTAACCACAAAGGTCTCAGTATGTTTTGAGGTACCAGCAGCATAGTTCTTCTGATGCCATCTCATATTTATTCAGTTAACAGAAAAACAAATCCAGAGATAAAAGTAAAGGAAGTGTATACTTTAATCAAAGCTTTTAACATGTGTTATTTTATCCAGCAAAACAATATTTCCACATAGCCTTTTTAATCTTGAAGGCAATTAGGGCTGATCAATTATATTAATAATCAAGTAATCTACCGATTAATCTGACGATTCATCAAGTAATCGTTTTTATATAATATAATATAATATAATATAATATAATATAATATAATATAATATAATATAATATAATATAATATAGGCCCTGTGGTGGGCTGGCGACCTGCCCAGGGGGTACCCTGCTTCTCACCTGAAGATGCTGGGATTGGCTCCAGCTTCCCCGTGACCCGGATGGATTAAGCGGTATAGATAATGGATGGATGGATAATATAATATAATATAATATAATATAATATAATATAATATAATATAATATAATATAATATAATATAATATAATATATACATTGCAATTGGCACAGGGCTAGAACCACCCACACGTTGCACACGTTAGTTTTAGCAGCAATTATTTTGACAAATAGGAATCACAATAAGCAAAATAAATTAAGTCAAAGTGATGACGAAGGCTAGGTTACTTCGAGAGGCTAAATGGGACATCTCTATGGCTAATCTCACGTTATTGTTATTGAATGAGTCCGTCAAACCTGAATGTCTTCTTTTATGGTGTATTTGCTTTTCAATCATTTCTCAATCAGTTCTGCTTTGCAATACTGACAGACAACTGCATTCTCATTTACTTTTAATGTGAAGTGCTTCCACACAAATGATGCTTTCCCTCTGTTTGGACCCTTATCCTGCATGTGCCGTCTAACTTATGCCATATTTCTGAGTAAATGAGAAGTAAAATTTTAATTGATATTTTTAATAATCGCGTAATTGAGTTTAAAATCGAGTAATCGTGACAGCTCTAAAGGCAGCCTAGTGGCCATAGACAAGGTTTAGTACTTTGTGGCTAAATGCTGGAAAATATTTAATGAAGAATCATGAAGAAAACCCCAAATTAAAAGGCTCAAAATATTGTACTTGGGCAACAATGTATTTAAATGTAACATTTTCATTTACTACAATACTACAGTGTTAAGAAGTCTGTATATATTTAAACTTTAAGCTTATATACAACACTCCTCAATAAACAGCAGACAAACGTTGCATTTAAGTATGCAAGAGGTGCATTGGAGGTAGAACCTGGGGAATAAAGCGTCAATGTATGACTCATAGCATGATTTTAGGGCAGTAGTTTTTGTTGAGGAACAATATTGCATCCTGAATCTTGTGGTCCAAGTGCTTTAAGATTCTATCCCATCTACCAAAAGGGAGGTAGTTGAAATCTGTCATGCCTCAGAAGAGAGACTTGAGGACAGGCAAATGGCAAACATTATGGGATTTTTTTTGGGGGGTGCAAAAACAGGAACAGAGAAACTAAATGGGACCACAAGGGATCCAAAAACCAGGAAGACTAGACAATGGAGTGGCACTGAGAGGAATAATGTCAATGACAGAAGCACTGTTATACAAGACTGATGAGGGAGTAAATGAGAGGCAGCTGGAGTGATTACCACAAGTGCAGGAATGAGAGGTAAGATAAATCAGTCTCAGACATGGCTTGTTAGGGCCACGCCATCGAGGAGACAGGAAGGTCAAATGGAAATGGCAGGTAGGACATGATGAAATCCTTTATGTTGCATTGTGCATTTATAAGATTTGCATTATTTGTTGATTATATGTCTGGAACTGAGGTGTTTTCCAGTAATTTTCCAAGCAGTCAAAATCACTTCACCAGATTACATTTAATTAGGTATTAATGGTGCTTGTAATTGTGTTTGCAAGGAAAAATGCATGCAAGTTTCCATCCTTCCATTCATCTTCAAACCATTTATCCTGGTCAGGGATAAAGACAAATTAAGTTACTTAATGCAAAGGGTGTGTTGGTGCCCTTAATGAGTCGGGTGCATTTTGATTTTTGTAAATGCTTATGTTTATTCTTTATAAAGGAAAAACAGCAGGTTTACACTTAGTAGATTTTATTACTGAACTACTGCTCAATTGTGTACATTCAGCAAGGTCATCTTGTCAAGGTCGGCACCCATCCGACCCTGTCCTGTGTGTTCCGTTTTGACCAGCAGGTGGCGGTCTCTTCGTCTTGTCCCTTAGCCCTAGTGTGTTTTCCCTGATCCCCAGACTGCCCCATAGCTTGGTGTGTTGACTTGGTGTGTTGACTGTGTGGTTCAGAAACCGTTAACCCTCTGGTCATGGGTTTGAGGCCATGTCTCAGGGGTCGGTTTCTCCTGCTTTATTTGTATTTATTGCTTTTGTTTCCCCAGCATTTGTTACTTTGTTTCCTTGTTATAGGTTTGCCCTGCTTTTGTCCTGTTCACTTCCATTCCTGTTTGATTTTGGTTCCATGTTATTTATTCCCAGTGTGTAATTAATGTTTCTTTCTTTCGGTGTTTGTTGGAGTTTCCCTAGTCTTGTGTTCATTAGTATAAGATACTGTACCTATTGTCCTTTTTCCCTCTGCCGTTGTTATTGGTTAATTGTCTTATGTGTCACATCTACCTCTCTTAGCTTGGTTATCATTTGTATTTCAGTGCTTCCCCTCTTTCTGTTCCTTGGTGATTCATTGTGTTCAAGTAACTGTGTGTTGTGGTGGTGGTGGTGGTGGCTCTGTTTGTTTTTTCTAGTTCTGCTCCCTGTGCTATCCTTTTTTTCCCCTTTTTGTTACATTTTGATATTTTTGTTGTTAGTTCTTGTTTCCCCCATTTGCTTTTCACCCCACATGGTTCTTTTTGTTTTGTATTTTACCCAGTGTGTGCAGTTTCCCCAATAAATCCCTTTGTCTTGTAGCTTTTAATTGGATTGTCACCTTTTTTCTCTGCCTACACCATGCCATGCCACAAAATACCTTTTTTTCCCCCTGGAGTTCCACAGCTGGTATACCAGATAATAAGCCTTTTTTTTTGGTTTGTTGTGGTTCTCGTTTTTGAATTTTGAGCTGTTTCCCGGTCCACCTGCTTCTACACCTCGTCCAAGACCCACCTACATCAGCAGCCCCAAGACCAATGGTTACCTGTTCCCTGCGTTGTGGTCTTGGGGAATATTAGACAGAAACTATAGCATAGTAGATAGACTGCCCTGTTTGAAGTGCTCTTAGACTCTTGTTGTGAAAGCCAATAAACGTGTTTTGAGTGTTCTGAGTCTTTGCAATGACCTGTGGATGATTAATTTAAGAGGGAATTTGTATAGTCTATCTTGTGCAAGGTCATTGCAGGGAGAGCACAATGGGCCAATGTGTATCCACAAATACTTCTGAGTTCTGAGTCTCAGACATGAGTCATATTTACCTGGAGTATTGTGAAGATAGAGTTCATTAACAGGCTAATGCTATTGGCAGAGGGTGTTACTGAAACAGTTATCCAGTTAACATTAGACAGTATGTCATATTATCTGTCACTAGCCATCCATGGGAATCTTTTGCATGATATAGTTATACATTTTTAAGGGCCAATCGGGGTAAACAAAGTAATGGCAGTTAATTTTTCAAACCTTCTAAAGGGCAATATTTGTAATATCTTGTATTCAAACCTGACTTCAAAGGATTTTGTTGTGCTTTGCTTAATTTTGAAAATGCACTGTAGTGATTTATTCCTTTTATGAATCAATATAAACCAATTTATGAAGAGGAATAAAATGGTTATATATTGCTAGTACTTTATTAGTGAGATCAATGTTCCATTTAGCATGGCAAGCTGTGTCATTAGTACAGCAATAAATAATTATTCCACATTCATTTAAGCTTTCTTAATGCACAGTAGTTAAGAAAATTAAATTAGAAATCACTATTTAATTACTAGACAGTTGAATGTATTCTTGACATTTTGTTTTATAGTTTTGTTTTTAGTCATTGGTTCTGGGTTGAGCCAAGGTAGGGATTCCCTGGTCCGCGGTCAGTTTTATACAGTGGTGTTTTGGGGAGGGCTTGGTTAATTTCCAAAATTTCCAAAAATGAAGTATTTTTTTCAGCTCTCACAATTTAACATCTGTTAGGTTCACGTGTTCTGATCTCACCTTCAAAAAAGTCAGCACCTAAAATTAAATCTGGCCCACTGATCGATTTGATTCTTGTACAATGTCAACTAGTCCATGGACATCAAAACATTGGGAATCCTTACTCGAAGATAATAGAAAATCAAAATTACTCAGGATTATTCACTGAAATGCAGTTTCACTGTCCCTGTGCTGTGGGAAACCAAGTGAAATCAGTGAATACTGGAATTGGTGCAAACTGTCAGCCTGTTACATATGGGGCTGAGTGTCGATCCATGAGGTGGTTAGCAGAGAAAGGGGCTTTATTCAGAAATTAAACACAAACTACACGCAGAAACAAAAGGACCACAAGTGGTGAAAACCAAAGGCAGGTAGGGCAAGAAGACTAGGATAACAATTAACACTCAGGGGAACAATGGAGAGAAAACAGAGAACTAACTGGGGCCTAAAGCACAGTTAACACTAACAAACCATAAGCATGTACACAGACAACACTAACAATGACTGGCAGACTGGGGCAAGGGTAGGTACTTATATTCACAGCAACTTCATGAGCACATCAGGCCTGGGAAGAGGGAGTAAGATGGCATGGTCAGGAGCACCTGCTGACCAAATGAGAACATGATGGACACGGTAGGGACTGATCCTGACACAACCAAAGCAATGCTCAACTGAAGCATGTGTTGGCCGTCTTGAGCCCCCTGTGCTCCCCATGCTAATGTCTGTCTGATGTGGTTCTTCCCTGTGGACAATATGAGGACCACATAGACTGGCAGGCAATTCAAGTATGAATGAGAAAAGAGCTTTTCTGGTATGTTATGCATCTTCATTTTATCTTTTCCATGCCTATTTGGGAGATTTCATTTGAAGGCAGTGATACAAGAAGCCTTTCTCAGTTTCACTTCATGAATAGAAAATGTCATGATCAAAGAAAGTACTTTGCAGATGATGGTGCTAGACCTACATATTTTCAAATATTTTAAAACTGATATACATAATGTCACATCCTGCTCCGATCAATCCTCGTGTGTGCCACGCCCCCTCATCACCTCTTGTCGATTCCTGATGTGTTTCCACCGGTGTCGAGTCAAGTCCCGTCTATATAAGTCCGCGTCATCTTATGTTACGTGTCAGTCATTGATGTTTGTTGGTGTTTGCCCCGTTCGAGAGATTAAATCCCTGATTTGCCCTACGTCCTGGCTCTCTCTCCTGCTTGCCCGCTCGTTCACCCGCCTCACGTAACAGAATGACTGACCCATCGCAAGACTCACCGCGGCAGGACGAGGATGACTGGCTTGTCCTGCTGCATGAGGTGGGTTACTGGCGGAAGCTGCCAGAGATTCGCAAAGACCCCAAGTGCTTCGCCCTCGCCGATCGGAGCTGGGATCTGCTTCAGGAGGTCACTCCCAACAACGAGGAGATCCACATGGCGGAAGTGCGATCCCTCTTGCGGCAGCTCATCCGCCAAGTAAAGGACAATCGGCTTCAGCCGCTCTCCTGTCCCGAGGCAACCTCGCCTCCGCCGACCTGTCCCAGCCGGAAAAAGAAGAAGCGCCGCGGAAAAGGGAAGAAAGCGGCTCCGACGCTCTTTGTAGGAGCCTGCTCCCTCAGTCCCGCCTGGGAGGACACCTTCCCGATCGGCTACGGCGAGGAGAAGCCGCCCCCCCTGGAGGCATATGGCTACCGGCCAGCACGCCTGAGCAACGGGGGAATACGCTGCGTAAGGGACGCCATACCGCGAATTCCCCAGACTTTTAAAGGGGCAACGTCCTTAAGGACACGCGATTGGGCAGACCTGCCCGAGGTCACGGACCTGC
>JAODLC010000113.1:25851126-25863569 GCA_026781145.1 Hippopotamyrus pictus
TTCGCACTCGTACGATGTCTGGTCTCCCCTTTTAACTGATCCTTCATCTGAGGGTGAAGGAGTTACACCTGTCCAGTTCCACCTCCCGTGGGCGTGACACCCAAAATAGATTTAAACAAGGGGGTGGGGGCAAAACATTCTGTTGTAATTTTAATCTACTCCCATTCATTCTGGGGGGGCATATTATTATTATTATTCATTAGTTTGTAATATGGCCTGTGAAATGCAATACATGTGCTATATATTTTCTATGTACAGTATTGTATCTAATATTCTATAATTGCCTTACTAGAATAATATGTAATTTGGTTTGAATAACCTAATGGCAGTTATTGGCCATCTTGTTTTTCAGACCTGTGTGTGTGTTTGTGTGTGTGTGTGTGTGTTCTGAATTTATAGGTGTGCGTCTGTGAATAACATTCATTTTCTTTGCAGCTTGGTTCTTCTGCTTCACATTCATGAAGGGCTTCTCCCTTGTTTTACAGGACTTCAGTCCTAATTCTAGGAGCATGATATGAACTGTTCTAGCAGTGCAGTTCACACCTAGAATTAATGTTTCCCATTCCTTTTGAAGGTCACTTGATGTCATCCTACAACTCATGAGGAAACTGTTTGATAAGTTAACGGTCATCTCTGGCATTAGAAGGTAGCATCTGCCCTTTACCTGACTGGTTTCTGGTTGTTCCCAATGTCGCCTGCTTCACTTCACTATAAGTGTTGGCAGAGTTATATTGAATCAAAGACATGACATTTTCTTGCTAATAAAAGTATTCAATCTTTTTGGAAAATGTCTTAATGATTTTTAGTAAGGTGATACTTATTTTTTTTTTATATTTGATTCTACTAATATGTTGTTTAGCTTTGAATTTTTGATGATGGAAAAGGAGCAGGCACTCCTACACAATCACTCACTGCGGCCACTCTAAGGATGCCAGTTCTAATAACTTTATGTGAGGAAACTCCTTTTCTTTAATTATGCTTGAGTCATTCTCTGAATTGTAAGAAATGCAGTATGAACATTACAGATAGTATTTTTATGACAAATAGATATTTATTTGGTGCTTTTCCTAAACAAAAAAGGGGAAATTGATGTAATCGCAGACTAGACTGTAAAGAAGCAAGCTCACATACCTTTGGATTCCCACTTAGAATGGCTTATACAGGGGAGCTTGTGTATTCAAAAAAAAAAAAAGATTTTACTTTAAAAGAAGACACATTATCCCAGTTCATATAAAAAGTTAGTGCTTCCAGTTCTCTGTGGTTTTGATTAGTGTTTTCATTTCTTGAGAAAGTCATGGGAACATCCTGGAATCTTACATGTCATAAAGAGAGACTGCCCCCTGTAGTACTATAATCATGCAATTCGCTAGTAAAATTTTTCTTCCATAAAATAGACACAATTTATGCTTTTTTTTGTAAAAAAAAAAAATTCAAAAACTGTTTCCAAGTAATTTATTATGATTATCCAATTTATTCTTATGTAGGGGGACAGTAAAATTGCACTGCTGATTTTTATTTTAGTTTTTAGGAGCAACAACAGCTTTATGAAGTAACAAAAGTAAGACGTCAGATGTTCTTCATGTTCTAATACCCATGACACTCTTCATGTGAGACAAAATGTTCCTTGTTATGTTTGTAATATTACATCATATATTTCCTATGCATAATTATAAGCCAGGATGAGAAACGAAAAATGTAGAATAAAATGTAGTTCAAAAACTAATATCAAACTTGAAGGATTAACTATCATAATTGTAATTTAAACATACTTGCATGTAAGGTTCTAAATCTAGAATAGAGGTTAGATTCTTGTAATGTACTGTAACCTTACAGGCCATGTGTGTTGACAAATGCGTTCAAGAGAACAGGATGAGAACATTCATGGTCTGATACACTGATGGGAATATTGGGAAGAAGGGGATTTTAAAAACAAGTAAAAGCAGCTTGTCCAGGCATTTTTTTGTGGTTATTTTTCACTGTCTCTAACTCCTTTGAGTTCTTTTCAATCTGGTAGAGAATGAAGTAAATGTTTTCATTGAAGGAAACGTTTTATTGTTACCATTCAGTATCACGTATTATAGCAATGGGTATTTCTTTGTATAATAACTGTTTGTAAATTAATGTATTATAGGAATTCTTTGCCAAATTCTATTGAACCAGTATCAGAATGTATTCACTAGTGAGACTTCTAAGCACTTACGTAACTCGCTCTGGTTAAGGGTGTCTGCCAGGTGCTGTAAATGTAAATAGGATTTCCACAGATGACATATTGTCATGTTTTCATGATTGACAAGGTTTTTTATGGATCATAGAGTGTATTGCATATTATTGGAGGGTCAAGTGAGAGGGTTTGTTGATACAGATATGGATTTGTTCCACCTGCCCATTTTTTTCGACCATCATTTTGAATCGACTTCTTCCGTTTTGTTTTGACCTCTAGTTACCCAGACAACAATTTGATGTCAGTTCCAAGAACAGCAATTTCCTCTTATTTGTCTGATTCCCCAGTTGTGCCCTGATGCATTGTTCTTATATTTATTTGGTATTTCTTTTTGTACCCTATCCTTGTCTGAGACTCTGAAAAGTGAAGGGTATGTTAAATAAACTGTTTTTCTTTTTTAAGTCCCTGTGATGATTTATTTCTATCCGTATTCACATTTCTTGCAGAAGTATCATTTAACAACAACCCATATACATTTTGTGTTCAATTCTTCTCTTTTTCAGAGATTGCATTCATCATTTCCATGCTATTGGCCAGCCTGAATAGCTGCTGCAACCCATGGATCTACCTGTGTTTTGCGGGCCATCTGTTCCACGACCTGGTGCAGCGCTTCGTCTGCTGTTCCACACATTACCTGAAGTCCTCCCAGTGCCACTGTGAGCGGGAATCCAGCCACCGGAGCAACACCTCCACCTTCGTGATCAAGAGCACCACCAGCCAGAGAAGCATCACACAAACCTCCATAACATAAACCCCCTTGCCAGTCTCTTTCCATGCAGTTCTTCACTTTGAAAAGTATCTGCTTTTAAGTTGAACCAAACTTACACATGTGCTTCCTGCCAATGTTATATCCCCCTTCAGCTCCAAATTCATACCAGGCTGGAACCTTTATTGCCTGGACCCGGGGTCACCAAACATTTTGAAACTGAGAGCAACTTCATGGGTACTGAGCCATACGAAGGGCTACCAGTTAGTTTAGGTCCTAAACTTATCTAAACTTCATGTATAATAAACTTGTTTTAAATGCTTTTTTTTTTCGATAGTCATTTTCAAATCTATATAAATGCAAATGTGATTAAAGAAGAATAGCAACAGGATAAAATTAAATTTTAGATGCTGCTCACGGGCGAGTTGTGCTATTTTTAGAACAGGTCCGCGGGTGAGTCATGTGGTCCTTGGGGGCATACTGGAGCCCGCAGGCACCATGTTGGTGACCCCTGGTCTAGACCATCAGTTCTTTGCTGCCTAACCTAGTTGATTGTTTTGTCCAGCACCCACAGCTAGCCATTTCATAAAGCACTTATCCTTGCAAGATCACAATAATAGCTTTAAACTAACTACTGTCAAATAAGACATTTCTATAACCAGTTTAGTTTTTCTGTCCATACCTTAAAGAGCTTTATTCACCCTGTAGTCAGAAATGTTCCTTGTGCCTAAAACAGACCACTGCAAATGGCCATGTTCTATCAAAGAAATTAAGTGAAAGAAAAGAACTACTAACTTTATTATAGAATACAAATATTTTAATTTTTGTTTGATCATTTAGATCATGAAGAGTTCAGGTGAAACTATGTTTCCAAGTACCATCCATTGGTTTCATTATATTGTACAGCTCAATAAAGTCACAGGCTTCTTTACTCACTTGTTTTTTTATTTTTAAGTTAGCCCTCAAACTGTAGTTTATTTGTACCTGAAATTATAACAATTCATTCATCTCGCATAATATTAAGCATGAAAATGTTAAGAATTACATTATTGTATATGTTATGGTTCACTGAATATCTCTCATCCGAATTACATCTCCCATAAAAATTATATTTCTGTGAATGCAATCTGTTGTTAAAGTACACAATGCAGCTTGTCTTACGTGCACTCAGTGGCCACTTTATTAGGTACCTCTCCGTAGTACCAGATGTTCCTCTCTCGTCTCCAGAACACCTCACGGACTGGGGACTCATGCAATTGGGGATACAAATCAGTAAAAACCCCAGGAAAGTGACTTTTTCTGAAATGTCTGGCACCAGCAATCATAGTATGTTAAAAATTACTTAGACCATGTGTCTTAGCTGTTCTAATGTTTAATGAAACAGTAACTGAACCACTTGGCTATCTGTATGCTATATATATTGAGTTCCAGCAACAGGATTCACTGTTTGGAGGAACAGGTTGTTTGTATTAAGGAGCAGGTGAACCTAAAAATTTAGCCACTGAGAATAGCTTATTTGGGGTAACTGTGTTTGTATATTTTTGTTACTTTGCACACAAACATTACTTATTGGACACTGGGTAATCTGCAAGAATAAATATCAAGTGAACATTGGTTTTAATGAATATATAAGTAAATGAACACTTGCTTTTTTCATGGGGAAAAAAAAATCCATATTATTTTGATTTTTTTCATACAACATACTAGCAAATATCCAGTTATATAAAATACTGTATACATGACATATTTTAAATTGAAACATACTCCTTCCATCATCTTTTTGCAAACACAAAAATCAATCAGATCACTGTTTGTCATTAGTTTAGTATTTTCCACAACCACACCCCTCATAGGTCTCATTTCCCTATAACTAAAACAAATTCCATCCTTTTACTCTGACCTCTGTTGTTAGTACAGTAGTTCAATGACATCTGAAAAAAACTGCAGGTACACCAGCCCAGCAGTGCAGAAACTGCAGATTGCACCCGATTTACATTCATGTTTTTAATGGATCCTGTCATCCATCTGGTGCACAAATTATGTAAGAGCACATTTTAAACATCCAGTAGCACAAGCATAGTGTAAATCTGGCAATGTTGCGGAAAAGCCATCAAATATGAAATTCCGAAAAGTAATATAAAATATCAGGGTAATTTCTCTTCACTGCGGAGATAATATTTTGGAAGTGCTCATAGTATTATAGAACCTTAAATTACATTTTGAAAATGTATGTGCAGTGATTGAATGTTTATAAAGCTTTTCAATGTGGAAAACAAGTTATTGTGTAATTCCACATGCTTTATTTGGTCAGGTATTGTTCAATGTGCTTTATCTTTTATTTTAAATGATTTTGTGAAATAAATGTATGTATTGTTTTCTATAGTTTTCTCAAGTGAGACTTGTTTTAGTTTGGCTTTTCATTTCTTGTATTGAATTTTTAAAATCATAACTTAAAGCTATGATACAACAGGTACCAGGATAGCTGTGTGAAGATTCAGTTGACATTTACTCCCTCCAGTGGTTGGAAAATGGTCGTACTACATTGTTGCAAAATATGCAGTTACACCAGGCATACTTTCTCTCATAAACATTGAAGAAAAAAATCACAAATGGTTAAGGTTCATTAAAAGAAATAAATTGGTAGAATCTTAATTCTTGTTTATAAACACAACACGTTACATTACACATTAAAGACAAAAGAACAATCCCCTAAAAATCCATTGTTTCGCAGACTCATCCCTTTTCATTTGGGTTGTATATAATACAGTAGTTAAAAAGCTCTTAACATATGTTTTATTAGGCATATATTGTATTTTTAATAAGAAAGCTCCCTGGAACATCATTTATGGTTTTTACATTCCAAAAATTATTTGTTTAAAATGTTGCCAGGCAGAACCACAGCCAGCTGCTTCCTCTTCATTTGAAGCTATAAAAATAGGCAGAATAGCTGTGAACATGGAACTGGACACAGGCCTAGAATGGGTGACCCATCTTCTATTAACATACTGAACCCAGCTATTTGCTTGTGTAAATAGAACAACAAGACAAAAGGGTTCTGCTTTGGAGCTTTCGGTTGCAATGGAAGCTCCCAGTTTATGTAGGGGTCAGGAACACATCAAGATAGGACTCAAGCTGGGACTCGGCAAAATCCAAAATGAAAGAAAGGACCAGAAACTTAAGTAGCCTGACTTCAGGCAATCCTGCGCCCTGGTGTCGTACTTTTATACCTCCTTGCGCAGGACCACCCTGACACTACTGAACACCTTGCCTATAGCCTCAAACAATGGGTCGCAGAAGGTGTGGATGCAGAGTGAGTAGACACGGCTGAGGCACTGGGTCTCAATCAGGTAGCTCTTGATGCAGGGCATGACTGCCCAGATATGGCAGAAGGAGATACAGGCGAACAGAAAACCCCACAGCAGGGAGACAGGGATGCCGAATACAGCAGACAGCAGGCGGTAGCACCAGTATTTGGAAACGGTAAACGTTGTGTAGCTGGCCTTCCACACGCCGTCCAGGCTGTGCGTCCCATCTGGCTCAGCAATCACGTCCTCAAAATCCACCTGCAAACCAGAGGCAATTTGTGCAGCCATTTTGGCACCATATTCACACAGAAATATGACTATCCTCAGAAATGCCATAGTAGTATAGCACAAATGTTCCATTACTGTGTATTCTTTTGTCCTATTTTGGCAAAAATATTCCCACAAGCATAGTAAACCAAAAATATGTAACTGAGCCTTTAGAACAGAGCCTTGAGAAATCTATCTATCTATCTATCTATCTATCTATCTATCTATCTATCTATCTATCTATCTATCTCTTTCTCTCTCTCTCTCTATATATATATATATATATATATATATATATATATATATACTGTGTACACACACACACAGGTTTGTAATTATATCTTTGTGGGGACTCTCCATTGCATTCAGTGCCATTCAATGTCAGAATAATATGTTTTATCACATTGTGGGGGTCATTTCATCCCCACAATGTATTATAAACCTAATACACATGCACACACACACGCGCGCACACAGACAGACCTATACTCATATCTTTGTGGGGACCATTCATTCATTTCTATATCCAGCAATAACAACCTTAACCCCTACCTAACCCTAACCTTAACCGTAACTAAACAAAATACAGGCCTTTTGACATTTTTACTTTTTGATTGCATTCACAATTCACAGACCTGAAAAATGTCCCCAAAAGTAAGGAAGTTTCAGGTTTTATCACACTTTGGAGACATTTTTCTCCCCAAACGTGATCTATGCAAACCCACACACATACATGCACACACACACAGTGCTCATGGAAATTCTTGGGACACTTGCTTAATTCTGTAAAAATGCAAATTTATTGGTTGCATAACAAAAATCTCTCGACAAGCAGTGTTTAACATAACTGCTCATATCATCCTCACAGACATGCGCCTTTTATTAAGTGCCATTTTTTTGACTGACTCATTCACTTCTGTTCTTGCCATTTTGCTATTTATTGCAACCAAAGGGATACTAAACACAAATGTTTTGTGTTTTATATTACTACAAAGACTGCTTGTCAGTGAACTTTTTAACTAAGAACAGCTCTTTTAGAACTACAATTTGAGTTTCAATCTATTAGTACTTGAAATTAATGTTTTACTTAAAACCATTGGTTGTCTCTAATGCGATATGTATTTTTTGTAAACAAGTGAATGAAATAATTATTTTCGTTATGAAACCAACATTATCAAAACTAGCAATATTTTACACCTTTTACTATGAATATAATAACAGGTTTAGTTTATGTATATATATATGATCATGCTGTCACCTACTAGCAGCCTTTATAAACTTATAAACTAAAACGCTTAGAGATCTAACATTTAAGTTTATAGCTTACATTTATTTCAACCTTTAAGCATGGCTGCCTGATATACAGGAACGAAAAGGCAAATAATATATATTGATGCAAAGCATCTAATTTAATAATACTGCTTTTTTCATTCAAACACTTGCAAAAAGCACACAGAAAACCAGTTTAATCCTTCTCCCATTTCCCCACCACACCCTTTTTAAATGCTGCAAATAAACTCGGAGAATCTCCTGCTTTGGTAGCGGGGATGCAGCTATTTTGGGAACTGTACCGAAGGATATGGCCAGTTGCTATGTGGTGGAGGAAGCTGCATTATAGCCCCTCTAGAGTCTAGCCTGGGCGAAGTCCATGCAAGGCCGTGAGTTACATGTCTACATACCTTGACCACGTCTTCATTAATCTGCTTGGGGTCCCTGTTTATGAGGTCGATCTCCTTGGTGTTACTGTCCCGCAGGATCTTCTCCTCGTTGGTGTTATACTGCTCCGCCATGGAAAAGCCGCCGTTAAGACTGTAGGGTGTCTGCAGGACGGCAGTGTGCGCGTGAGGGTGGCGAAGCACAAGCGACCGTGTCAGAGAAGGCGGCAATGGGAGGTGTGATTGCGTGCACCACCCTTTGGAAGCTAGAACCCCCTTTCGGGGTGATGTCACTCCAGAATGCAAGCGGACAGCTGCTGCCACCGGCAGACCACACTCTTCTGTCAAAGGCACTTGGCACCTTCCCTCCAGGCCCAGTCCACATTCACGTCTCATAACTCACACGCAGGCCTGAAGCATTTCTTAAAGGGCCAACCAGGCCCATGTGACATTTCGCATGTGAATATGCATTTATTTGTCCTGTCATTAAACAATCTCAGTGACCCACAATTGCCATTTCAACACACTATGTATATATGAGACAAACATCAAGCTATTATTATTCAAATAACGAAGCCCTCATTTCACATCTGTACATTAATGTAAAGTGCATTTGTTTTCTTATCAAGCAGTAATGTATTGTTTCTGTTATAACAGGCACTTACAAAGATTGATAAAAAATACTGGTACACATAAATTTACAGCAAAGTAGTACAAAAAAAAATAAAAAAATCCTTTTTCCAGAGTAACTCCATGTCCAAGCATTTGGATAGTTGAATACTTATCAAATTTCAATTTATTATGTTATTATACTTCATTCAATTCTGACCCATAAGTGATGTTGCCAAAGAAATGTCAGATGAAAAACAACCTATATGTAAATACAAACTATGCTGTATTTACGCTGGTTTTCTTCTCACAGCTCAATTTCCAAATTAAGTTGGTCATTACAGATTTTCACATGTTGCTCCCCATATCAATACTACGGCCAAAAGGGCAGCTGTACAGAAAAATGCTGATATACAGTAAACATGTGCCAACTTGTGCAGAAATTGTCATATGTTGAAAGCTTGAGAATATGTACACATTTAATGAGTCTTGGGGAAAAAAATCAAGCCTTCTGGGAAAATAGTGATGATAATTTGCTGTACCCATTAACATAGTAAACTTGTTTAGTGGTAATGAAGACCACTTTCAGTTGTGCTGATAGCTAAACTGATACTTAAACTACAGGGAAAAACAAAAGTCTGTCAATATTTAATCAATACAGCTCATTCCCTCTACTGGTTCTCATCATAACCATAAAGACATTATTACAGAAGTGAAAAAGAAGATTTCAAGGACGGACACAAACAGTTTATAGAGATGAAGCAATTTACCTTGTAATGCATTGATTGAAGCTGTGCTATTAGCCACAAAGCCTTTGTAAGCAGCTACTATATAGTGCTTGTTAATTATACACACGGAAATGTCTTTGGTTTCCCTTATTTTTAGCAGCACATAACTGGGATGCACTGCTTGTCCAAACAACCCATAACTCGGCTAATTTAAGAGCACTATGTGAGATTGGTGCTAGTTTTCCAGTGGCTGCTTTTCCTTAGTAAGAGTCTGTCAAACAAATGGTATGATAAATATAATCCAACAATAAGCAGCCAGCTGCCCTTGCAAAAGAATGGATTTAGAAACTCAGTACAGACATAATCTCACGATGTAGAGAACATGTGTCTGTCATGCTAATCTTCCTACAAAATGCCAGAAACGAGCACCGTGTGGCCCCCCTATACACTTGTGAGAAATGTTTGTTTAATTTCTCTGAAGACAGAGAAGGGTGAGAGCGAGGGCCATCTGAGTGGGTGGGGGCTAAAGCACTGTAACTAGAGAAATATCCTCAGCATTCTGTGAAAGAGGGTGGGGCCCCTTAGTCTGGGGGAGGACAGAAATAACACATGGTGAGACATGTGTGACATGACTGTGACTCCAGTTTCGGTCCATACAGTAAACCAACTCTGGGGGCTTTTATCTCAGTAACATATAGGGATGGTACTGTATAAGAAAGTGGGAAATAGACACTACAAACACTGAAGATCGGAAGAAGCTTTAACTGAGACTGAGACAATGGCAATAGGCCACCGTTGGGCAAACTTTAAGAAATGTGTTTATATATAAACTTATTCAATAATGTTAATACTGTTAATAATTGAAACTATAATTTAAACCTCCTATCTCTGCCTGTGATTGGCATCTCTAAATATCCTGCAGTGTGTGTGTGTGTGTGTGTGTGTGTGTGTGAGCGGGTATACCTATCCTTATGGGGACACAATGTCCCCATAATGTGATAAATATCTGTTTTTCTTCCCTTATGGGGACCAGTTTCTTGGTCCCCAATAGGGAAAACTCTATTTTATATAAATCGATGACTGCTATGAAAAAACTAAAACTGCAAAAGCTTTTGTATTTTGTTAGGTTACTTATGGTTATGGTTAGAGATAGGTAGGGGTTAAGGTTGTCATAGTTAGCGTTAGCATTTTTCCCATAGAAATGTATGAGCGGTCCCCATAAGGATATGATTACCTGTCTGTGCGTGTGTGTGCCCCCTGATGGGCTGGTATCCTGTATAGGGTTTACCATGTCTTTTTCCCTATTCACAGTCGGAATCCTTATTGCAAGGTGACCAAGGCTGGTGGAAATTTTTGTTGGTGTAACTTGCTACTGTTGGAGTCTGATGGAACAAACAACAGAGAGAGAAGTACAACAAACAATATACACAACAGAGAAAAGTACACTACTGGCCAAAACTGTGGAAACACCTCGCATTTTTGGCGTTACGCTTTAAAAATGACTACATGACTATTGGCTCTAATGTCTATAAACCATCAAAGAATGTTATAAATATCATTAGATGATTAAATAAGTAACTGGAGCAACAGTTAAATAAAGTTCTGCAATCTCTAAAAATTGGAAGTGTTCCTACAATTTTGACCACTAGTGTACATGCAAGGTATGTCATAGATGTAGAAGTTTTGTGCAAATCAAGTAGTGAAACACAAAATATTTAACAATAGGCATAGTGCAAATTAATTTCTGCACACAGTGTGGTACACAACATGCATCTAATCATATACTGTAGTACACGACAAACACCCCGTGCAATGCAGCTGAAGCAGATCGTGCGTTGGTTATGCTGCCTGTATAGGCTCCAGGACCCCTCATGATCCAGTACATGGTTGGTAGAGATGGGACTAAGTCACAAATACACAAGTCACAAGTAAGGCTAAGTTCACACTACATGACTTTCCAAGTCGTAGGATCGCTGTACTGTTCACACTACACACCATGTCGTCTTGTAATTGAGAATCTTAAAGTCATTGTGGTTTACACACTACACGACGGATCAGTGACAGGGTTTCACACGGTACAAGATCTGGTGGTCAGGTGATGCATGGATGGAAACTTTTAAAGTTTCTGGTTAATAAAGAATCATACAGATTTCTGTTTTTTGTTTAGCATATCTCACACTTAAGTTCTGATCCTCCAGCTTAAAATAGGAAGGACCTGGCTTTCAGTAAACAATGTCAAGATAACCCATAACATGCAGTCTACTGCTTTCCCATAGTTTTCTGTGGTGGGTCACTCACCTGACAAGTAAACAATGCTGGTCTACCAGCATTTTCAGATGTTCATAATGAGTGGAGAGTGGCCAGTATTTAGGATGGTGGCTCAAATGTGCCAAACCCCTTGTGTTCGGATCAATTAGCTTCCAAGGAAAACAGGAAAAGTATTTTAATGACACAAAATACAAATATCAAGAAAATGGTCTAGATATATAGATGAACCCTGATAATGTCCACATTTATCTTCAATTTTGCTGTTGAAAAAAAGACTGAAGCATATGTTTACAAAATTCTTTCATGAGTAGAATATAGCTGATCAAAATCAGAAGAAAACAACCAAAGAAATGAGACGAAAGCAGATAGTCCATTTCGCTAGTGAACAGACTGATGATCATGTCCATTAAGGCCCCAAATTAGGGTTAGGGTTAGCACACTGAGGCTAGGGTTAGGGTTGGAATAAGTATGGCATCTTCAGGCATCAAGATGTGTTTTTATGACAGTTCTGCTCTCCCGTAGGATGGAAAACCACAGTTTAGCATGCTTTAGTAGCATATTTCCTACTTTCCAACACCCTGTTATTTCACCCTAAGGCCCCAAATTTGGGTTAGCACACTGAGGCTAGGGTTAGGGTTGGAAAAAGTATGCCATCTTCAGGCATCAACATGTGTTTTTATGACA
>JAODLC010000113.1:25873398-25909455 GCA_026781145.1 Hippopotamyrus pictus
TAGTTAAGTTCTCCCCAAGCGAGCTTGATGGGCCGAATGGCCTCCTCTCGTTTGTATAGTTCTTATGTTCTTATGATTCCCCAATAGGTCAGTTTGGAGAGAGACCTGCATGGCTCCACCAGTGCAATTTAGGTAGTGGGTAGAGTTTAGGCAGGTAGTGTTATCATCAAACAAAATCAGAGGAAAACAGGACAATACGTCAGCTAATCCACTCCCCCCCCCCCCTCCCCCCAGCAAAATTTCTAAAACTGGCCTAACAGAACAATATTGGGACCAGTGGCCCTTGGCTTTGTATTGTTGACTGAATTTGGCCCTTAGGGTGAAATTATATAATAAAAGTCACAGAGAATATGTGCATTATGTTTCTTAATGCAAAAATTCTATAAGAACAGTTGTTGAGATTGAAATGAAATTCCATGTGGAATTTTTAATAGGTTAAATGCCTTCATTAGATTGCTTTGCTTAAATTTTAATTTAATTAAATTTATTACTAATAATGGTTATTGATCATTATTTTTGCCATTTTCCATTTTTTTCATTGAAGTAGCAATACTGTTTAGGAATAATGTCATGTAGTTCCCTAGATCTGCAGGTCAAGAAACAACATTGGGAAATCCTTGGAAAGAATCAATATCATTTAATTTCATTCAGTTCAGTTCAGCACTAACGTCATTTTTATCTGGTGTTAACAGGTCACCAAGATTCTTTATAGAATCAAATGGACCTATTGGGACAGTTTGACTGTAAACTGTACAAAAATGTATTTTGCTTAAACTGATATTCCGGTGAAAACTGGACACTTCCTTTGGAGGAAAGAGTGCCTCATCAGAAAAGTGTGGGATTTAAACAAGCACCAAATAATTCATGGAATCTAAGAATTTCAGGATGGGGGCTGCTTCAGCTTGTTAGAGGGACCCAATGAAGTAATTTTTGTCCCAAGGCCAGGAATTTAGCACAGCAAGCTTCATAAGAAATACAAAGATCACAAATGTACAATTGTATTCATTGTATATATTGCTTCCTGCTTTTTTTGCAACTTATAAATTTGGCTGATGTATTGCGACTATGACATTTTGACTTGACCCGTAGGAAAGCAATAACATTCTCCTGATAAACTATATAGTTTAGGGTAAAGTCATATGATATCTAATTGATGTCCTCTGGAATCTGCCCTGGGATCCTGAAGTTCGGCATGGCTTGGTCCAACGTGTTCCGGGGACTGGATATGATGCAGCTGGATCGAGTCTCTGCAGTGCAACTAGTCCTTTGCAGGAACTGCAGGAAGCTCTCCTGAACGGAGCCTTCATGGCTAGACGGCACACGCTCCGTGGGCTGTGTGCTGTAGCACCTCCGCAGCTTCAGAAGCTCCTCCCGGATCTGCAGGTTAAGGAGTCCATAGAAGAAGGGATTGACAGCAAAGGAGGAGTAGGCCAGCCAGGTGATCACCACCCCCAGCTCTCCGAACCTCAAGACCGGTGCGCTGAGAGACAGATGCAAGTGCAAGGAGAAGAAAGGCAACCAGCAAAGCAGAAACTGGCCCACGATGATGATGAGGGTGATGGCTGCTTTGCCACCCCCAAAGATCCTTTCCCGGGTCAACCGGCGGGGAATGTTTCGTGCGGTGATGATAGTGGTCTGACTGTTGATGGAGTCTGAGCGATGCTTCGGATTGATTACCCAGGTAGGCAGAGAGCTGTGTTGACAGGCTGCCACTCGAGCCACCTTATACACATTGCAGTAAACAGTGAAGATCACCACAGCTGGGAGGCAGAAGCACACCAAGCTGAAGAAAATGGCGTACATCTTCCTGTGATCGCGCTGGCTCCAGTACAGGAAGCAGTGAGCTGTGCTTATGTAACCCTGGAACCCGTATACTGGCCAACCAAAGAGGGCTGTGAGAGCCAATATGACAGACATCACCCATATGAAGATTATAACAGTGACAGCTAGACTGAGTGTCATTTTTACTTCATACCTCATTGGGTGGACAATGTAATAGTATCTCTCAATACTGATGGTGGTGATAGTGAGGATGGAGGCACAGATGAGGAACACATTCATGCAGATGTACACCTGGCACTCCTGTCTGGTGAAATCCACAAAGCTGAAGAAGGGTGAGCTGGACACAATTCCCAGAGGCATCAGCAACACGGCACTGAGCAGGTCCACAAAACACAGGTGGCCAACAAAAGCAAATTTCCTCAAGTGTGGCACCTTTATGATGACTACTATCACAGCAGTGTTGGCGAGGAGAGCTACAATGTTCAAGCTCACCATTAAGAGAATTCCTATTAGGTCTTTTATGAGAATCTGTCCTCTTGGAAGGTGCATGCTGGGCATTGTGTGAATAGATTTCCAGAGTCCTGTGTAATTCCATAATGAGTAGTTAGTTGTCGGATCCAACATCAGACCTGATTCTTCCATGTTGTAAGTCCAGAATATGCTATTTCATTCTTCTGCTTTCTTTTTTGTCGAAATTCATGACTCTCTTTTTCTTTCTTAGGGATTCACCTGTTAACAAAACAAATTGTAAAAAATTTTTTAAAAAAACATGTCATACTGGTCTTATTTTACTGTCCGACATATCTTAATAAGTGGCTCCATTTGGAACAAAGCTGCAATTCATTTAGAGAAAGGCCAATACAGTATAGTGATGACAGTTAGGTGTCTACTTGCAGTGTTCATTTTGGGGTTTTTATACATGACAACACTACAGTAACTTTTTTCTTTACTTTGATAGCCCTACTTTGCCTTGTGGTACCCTGTCTGCTTCTGGCTAGCTACCTGCTGTGTGCACAGTAATCATGACGGGAAAAAGAAAGTCATTTCCTCTCAATGAAAAATACACTCGTCAAAGCTGCCAAAAAGATGCAGCACAAAGAGTTAAGCTGTATTTTATATACAGTTTTGTATATATTCTTGAATTATACAGTTCATTGACTTAATTTGTACATAACTAAATTTGGAAAGCTTACTGTATTGTATTTTGAAAGAGTCGATAAAATTAATAAAATACTGGTGCTGTCAGTTCTATTACCTTATATTCATGTAATAGATCTACAATTGTCAATTAGATGGTAATCTGCCTGAGACATAAAGAAGAAAAAAAGTCGGTTATAATGATCATCCCCGTCTAGCAATCAATTTCATGCAGACAGACATGATCACTATAAGCGGTTTCCACTGTATATTTAATGTTCTAAAAGATCACTGTACCTCACATTGTTGACCAAACTTGTACTCTGCCCAATGTCTGCTTTAAATTCTTTGCACATCTTAGAACAAAATTTCTGCAGTATCTCAAAACGTAGATATATCTCTAGCTCTTATACATCAATAGTGTCTCACTGACTGTTTTAGCAGTGCTTAGACCAGGGGTGTCAAACTGCAGTCCTGGGGGGCCAGAGCCCTGTCCTGTGTAGCTTAGTTCTTTCTGCTGTGTGATAATTAGCACAAGGAGCTGAATCAGGTTTATTAAATGAAGGGAAACAAAAATATGTGCAGGGCTCCGGCCCCACAGGACTGCAGTTTGACAACTGTGGCTTAGACAGTATGGTAGAAAATACATAATATTTAAAAACATTTATTTTAGTTTCTAATAGCAATGAAAACATAAATAGGTGTTTTGAATTCCAAAAGTAATATATTTCGATAAAGCTTTGGCAGTTTTTCAGACCACTGTGTATTTACAGGGATGTTTATCTAGAGTACAAAAGAGCAGGATCAATAGGCATAATTTAAGAGTGAGTGCTCCGCAATCTCTTTCAAGTCTATTTGAATTCTCTTATTTTAGCACAGCTGCAGAGAGTTACTCATTGATTCAGTCTTTAATTTGAGTCAAACCAATGAATAAAAACACCATTGAAGACATCCAATCAGGGGCATTTATGTGTAAAATTAGTTTAGCGAAGTAGAAAATTGAATACTAAGTGTCCAGGTGTACGGTATTATTACATCTAAAAGAGAAACTTAGGACTTCATTTTATTATTATTATTATTATTATTATTAATGTGAGGTTATGTGAATATGAAGTAATGAGAAACATACATACAATGGTGGCCATACAGAATCTACAGTTTTCTGGTGTTAGAACTCATCAGAAAGTACTTCTTGATTTTCAGGTGAGTTGAATGAAAGGGCAATTAATGATAATTTAAACTTTATGTACCTCTAAAACCCTTCTATTGCTAACATATATGTCCGTGTACGTCAATGAATTGATATGTTAATTTAAACGGGCAATATGAAGCTAAAAATTGTAGTTACAATGGATCATGTCTTGCGGTATGGAGTGTTACTACAAGGACAAGATGTGATGGTAATATTATCACTTCAAAGATGTAGGGAGAGAGAAGAATGTGGACAGGTCTACACACCATGACGAACCACTTGCTAACCATTTTATCACCCTACACCCCTCCCCTGTCCAATCACTTCTTATGTGTACTGAAGATAAGGGAAAGACACAAAAACAATAAATACTGGTGAGCTTAGGTCCTGTGACAGGACTCGCTGAGGTTTCCCAGAACTGTGTTTTCCTGAATTTCTCTGTCAATGTTCCGAATGATATTTGTGCATATTGGTGTTTTTCCCCCAAATATCACTCTGTGAGAGGATAGCTCTTGACATTTACTGTTTGTTAATACGGCTGAACTACCCTGGACGAATGCCACAGGAAGAAGCATTACGTTAAAAGCATTTAATATTGCCCTTATTTCCTTTGCTTGGATCCTTATTCACATTCAGTGAGCTGCCATATCCTTTGAACTGACACATGTACTTGACAGATGAAAAAAAAATTCAAAGCTCACACATGGGGGAAAATGGTTTGAGATTGTAAACACTATTCTGGATGGAATGTAACCTTGTATTCATATTATTTTGTTATGCAAAATTTTAGAAAATATCATCAATTGTTAAGCACTGTTACATCCTGCTTCCTGGGTTGTGAGGTGTGCATCTTCTCTGTGTTACCTGTGTTCCATTTCAACACTATTGGTTTTCATGTGCAGTTCAAAGACATGCAGGTGTCTTGAAATTGCTCGCAATGTGTGACTGTCTGCATGTACTGTATGTGCTCAATGATGGGCTGTACCCCTGTCCCTGGAATAGCATTTTAGTATCATTACAGAATACCATTTAACCATCCTGTACTCTTAACATTAATAATTCAAATAGACCTTTTTACATTTTGGTTTCTTAAATATATAAAACTTGGAAGCAAAGCACAGAAGATGAAGAGATGAAGATGTGAAAAGTACTTCAAATGAACTGTCAATTCAACTTCGAGTAAGACAGGTATTTTTCAAATCTCAAAATGCCTCTATTGCTGTTTTGCCATCTAGATGTCAGAAAAACATTCATATATGAAACAAATCAAAGGAAAACAGCAAGAAGCTATTCTAAGTTATTTTCTTTTGAATACAGATGTAGCTGACCATATCCAATGACATTCATTCTAAGGGATCTTGGGGTGCCATTTGCAGATTATATGAGTTATTGTCTTATGACTTCAGTACTGTACAGCCCTGGTAAAGTTTTGTTCCCCAAGGTACAAACACCATTAACGTACCCCCCAATGGAACAAAATTGTTCCTCATAGTCCATTTCTGTACTTGAAAAGGTACATTTATCTACAGCTACGGTACAATTGGCAGACCCTTGAGGGCACAGCCCAAGTGACAAGTAATTGTACCCTCAAATGTTCAAATTCTTTTTTCTGACAGTGTAATTCAACCATAAGACAACAGAATTTTATTTGTGGCTTCTGCATTTTTCTAACTGCAATGTGCAAGTGTATACACACAAGTAGTGTTTAATTAATGATGCTGTTAACATGTTAATTATCTAAGACAATATTATGTAAATGCTTCACCATTTGCTTCCATAAAGGAGATCAAAATAAGGATAAAATGTTTAGCTATGTCAGTGAAGCTTATTTGCCCGTTTTGCTGCCATGTCTATTTCATAATCTGATCACATGACCCATATGGCAGTTAACATTAAATGTGTCGTTAAATGTATCAAAAGGATTGTTTATATAGTATTTTTTATTTATATTGTTTTTATAATATTATATAATATTTTGTCATTTGCCATTCCATAAGCAAATTAAATTTTATTGTCATGTGTGCTAGTAGTAGAGAGTTTTGCTTAGTGAGAACTGTCAATCTTGTAAATATTTACTTTTAATATTTGTATTACTGTATATATCATTACAGTACACCATCTGACCTGGCAAATCTCTGCCTTTGAAACCAAAGGCTCAGAAAGCATATGGCAATTTAATTTATTTCTTAAACAGGTTATCTAATCTATTTGTGTTTACAAACTTCACATATTTCATGCGTTTTTGTTCATTTAGTTCACATTAATATTCTCAAATATGAAAATCGTCATCTACTTGAATCAACAATCAATTGTTTAAAACAAAAAAAGAACCTTACCTGAAAGGCATAGCACTTGGAATCCAAAGCTGTTCTCTTTGATTTGTCCAGTTTCACTACTATAGGACACATGTAATGTTAAATTAATGAAACTGACAAGAAAAGTGTGTGAGAAAGTTTCTTTTTCTTCAATGAAAATTAAGCTCCTTGACCAAGGCACTACATTACAATCAGCTACATAAAAGTTTGACAGGCAAGCTCTTCAATCCCCCCCCGCCAGCCCGCCCGCCCTCCCCATCGTCATACTCCCGAAGAGACACAGTGGATGCAGATAAACCCTTTTGACAGCCCACACTTCACGGAGAGACAAGTTGTGCATGTTCTCCAGCCAGACCTCTCCCTAAACAGATAGATGGGATCTCCTCGCTGCCCTGGGACAGCAGCCTTCTGTGTGCCCAGGTCCTGCTTATGGGTTTATGAGTCAGGTCGCAGTGGCAGCGGTGTCAGTCACCAGTAGCAGAAGCACATGAGACTTTGTAAGAATGACATGACCGCCATGTGCCCTTTCCCCCCTCTCTCTCTCTTACTCTCTTTCTCTCTCACTACATAGCAAATGAGTGTCACACATGAGAGCCCTTCCTTGGCTTTTCTCTGCAAATACACTTTGACAACGTACAGGCGGCCTCCGCTGGGTCCTAGTCTCCTATCCTCTGACCAAACACAGACATTTAGCCAGTCCACCCTGACAAGAACACGTGGCTGTGACCACAGTTAAATAAAGGCCATATGTGCAGAATTTGTATTTTTATTTCTGAGTAACCATATTTCATTAACTTTTATACTGTATCTTATTTAAGGTGAACGAATCTCTGTGTTTTAGTACATTGCATTAAACATTATATATTAAAGTTGCTTAGAAATGGGAATAATAAAACTGGTTTACACAGACATCTTTAATAAGAACTTTTAGAAAACATATATGAAATATATGTTTTAGAAAATATGTTGTATATGTAATTTAGATCTGCTTAATATTCTTTTCAGGTTCTTTTGTTGTACTAACTTATTCTTCACTTTACAGACTTATTTCAGTTCTCACTGGAATAATGTTATAAAAATTCGCAAGATATTAATTTGTACGTAGTTGCTCAGTTGCAATTGCTGTGCTTCACTGTGATGTGTTTCATTGTTAGATATACAGTAGATGGGCATAACCATGATCTCTGGGGGAAATCTTGCATCCTTTGTAAGGTATTTGAGTTTCTCTATGCAAGTTTAAGTGGAATGGGATAGAAATGTCAAAGTGCAGTGCATTCGAATAAAGCTGGTTACAGTACTGAATGTCCTGCCCCGATCGTCCGCTCCTTCCGTGTGTCATTAGTCCAGTGTATTTAGTCCGCGTTTCCGTTTGTTTCCCCAGTCCGGTCACTGTAGTGTCGCGTGTTGTCTTTGCAGTTTCCCCACGAATAAAGCCATTTTGTTCATAATCACGGCTTCCATCGCCTGCTTCCCGGTGGATCGTGACACTGAAGCCCAGAAGTAGTTAGCCATTAAAGGGTGACACCTCCTGACAGAAAAATGAACTACATTCTAAATATGGTGTCACACTATGGTGTACAGCTGAATATCATTTAAATATATGCAAGCATTTCGTTAAGCATAAACTTGACAAACAGATGGCTCATTAAAATGTATCCCCTGTAGTTTCAGGGCTCATTGAAATTCTCCTTAGGCTTTGCAAGAACACCATGATTTCAAATAAATATTGGCTGCTGTCACATAGGAAACAAATGCAGTAGGATTTCCCAAAGTAATTGAGATGTTATGTTGAACCGCCCATGAGGCAATCTTATGAAAAATGAATGGCTTTGATATGTCAATCTTTAAGTAAATTATCACTGTAAATTCTCAATTAGTACTAGTTATATGTTGCTCATCTAATGCTCACCTACCTGGAAGTTTTTACTCTAATATGAGGTGTAAAGATGAAATACTGAGAGTAACAGACTGAAAACTCACAGTCATACACAACAAGTATCCCAGAGTGTAACTGAGTAATGGTTGACCAGATATAATGTTTTTTATCAAATGATCTGTATTAGAAATCATCTTTAAATTGTCCCAGAAAATATTTACTGCAGAAAGTATACTACAATCCAGCAGCTGACATTATTTTAATCAATATTAAAATCACCTGTGCAAAGAAATGTAAATTATGTGCCTAAATTCAGATTTTCCGGTTGTTTCCTTCAAAAAGTTGAAAATGTGTGTGTGTGTGTGTGTGTGTGTATATGTGTGTGTGTGTGCGTGCGTGTGTGTGCGTGTGCATATACAAACATACATCATACAAATCATACAAAGGAAATAACTTCTATACATTACTATATTTTGAATGGATTCATCAATCCAGCACCACTCTAGACCAGAAATATGGCTTTCAAAGTTTTGCAGTGTCACAAATATTTTGTACATTCAGCTCTGACCATTTTGGTCTGGCAGAGCAGAACTTTCCACTGTGGACATTCTCAGACATCCACTGACCCCTTGCAAAAATGTTCAAATATCATATTGTTGCTGTATTTCTTCTTTTAATGACTGACAATTATTAAATATCAGGGCTTTGGGTAATAATATCAGGTGAGCTGATCCACAGTTATCCAAAGTGTACTGTATCCCTGTCATGGCAAGGCAAGGTGAGTTTATTTATATAGCATGTTTTCAAACACTGAAGTCATTCTGAGTGCTTTACATAGAATAAGAGCAAATAAAAACAATCATTAAACGAAAATTAAAAACGAATAAAAGACAATTAAAGTAACAGTAAACTAAACCTTTACTCACTCTTCTCTCTTCCTGAAAACAGTCACCTCAGTGCTCTTTGTTGAACAGGAGGAAATTGTGCTGCATTCAGAAATGAAGTTGCTCAAGGCCAAAACCATTGGGTGACAGAGCTAGGTATATGTCTGTGTCATCCGCTGAGTATGAATATAATAACCTACATTATTATTTTGCAGAATTTAACCTAAAGCAATCATATAGAGGTTGAATAAGAGTGGCCCTAGGATAGATCCTTGTAGAACTCCACAATTAATAGGTGTCCACCAAAATTGATAACTGTAAATTTCAACATATCACATCTTACTTGCATATTTATCAATATCATCTCATAATTCAATTCATTGTCAAAACATGTGCTTCTCCTAACAGAGCAATCCCTTGCAATCTGAGACAGTGTTCTGATAGAAGAGGCACTGAGTTAGTATTACTTCAGATATACACTGTAATATGTGTATTCTTGAAAAGGAACTTTCTGACCAGCTGCAGAACAAAGGTCTGTCACATGGGTAAGCCAGAGACCTCAGACAGCAGATGTTATGACAGGAATAAACAAAGGAAAAAAATATATATATATAACCAAGGTTCTAAGACAAACCCCTAAAATCACAATGGCCAATAAACTGAAAGCTGCTAAATGAAGTTCAGTTCATTCCTCACTCATGCAGGTTCATCAACAAGTTCATTAAGATCATATACTAACCTTAAAAAGTGGTTAGTCCAATCATCATGAACGCACCGGTTTACTAGTAGTCACAGGGCTGGTGGTTATATGACCGAGACCTGTAAAATCAGATTACTTTATTGTTATTCATCAGGTGAGTATGTAGCCTAAGTACCAAGCATTGTGCATGTGAGTGTCTTTTGTGTAATTATCTTCCAAATACCAAAACTTGTTTTTGTTAAAGACTACAATTGGATAGAATTGATTACCGGATGGATTTTTAATGACACATCAGTTTGTTCAGAAATGCATCATTTAACATATCTTGTTAATGATTTCCTCAAAATAGAAATATCTCATAATGAGGTGCCCCTTGCATGTGATTCATCTGTTGCAAACTGTCCCTTATGTAAGGTTACTGGCTAATTAAAGACATTTTAAGAGCCCAATTAACTGCATCCTGCTCTTAAAAAGCAGTCTGTCTGTTTCATTCCAAGCAAGATTGTTGTCTGGCAGGAAAGGGATCAGTTGTTTCCTGGTCTCAAGCTCTGTGATTTGGATGAGAGGCCCTGCAGTACAGTGAACCAGGCAATGGTTACCATGGAAACAAGGGTACAGATTTTGATGGCAACACCCTTGAGGAACAGACACGGTTGCCTTAGGTGTCTTCAGCTTTAAATGCTGTTTTAATTAGCTCTTCCTGCCTACCACCCCACAGAAATGCATACATCTTCACACGTTCTTCACAGGCAGGTTATTGGCCACCCGGTAACTACTGGCAACATTCTCAGTTTTTGCAGTTCTGTATTCTGCAGATCTGCTTTCCAGTAAGGCTGACATTTAAAACTAGTTGTTGACAGTTAATCAACACCTCATTTTAGATATATACGAATATGATTCAGATGGTAAAACAACCTTGATGAAATCTCTTTCTCACTTCCTGATTTTTCATCACAGCATCCAGATTACTTTTAAGGGAGCAAAATAAATAAAACAATATTTGTGCAATTAAGACAATCAGGAGAATTTTTATATTCCTCCATATTAACCAAATTTGCATTTGTGGGATGGCGGAGGTGCCTTATCTTATGCCTTATCTTATGCATTATCTTATGCTTTATCTTATGCCTTATCTTATGCCTTATCTTATGCTTTATCTTATGCCTTATCTTATGCCTTATCCTATGCTTTATCTTATGCTTTATCTTATGCCTTATCTTATGCTTTATCTTATGCCTTATCTTATGCCTTATCTTATGCTTTATCTTATGCCTTATCTTGTGCCTTATCTTATTCTTTATCTTATGCCTTATCCATATAAGTCTCAGTTCTGCTTTCTTCTCAGCTCACAATAAGTGTCCAAAAATCAATATCAGAGCTCAGAGCAGACTCTCTTTTGTCCCAAGGTGCAACATCTGTTTTGCTTTCCTGTGCACTGAAGCTGAAATGGTGTTTTACTGTTCTTCCCAACCCATCTATCCATGTTCTGTAACAACTTGTCCTGTTCAGGGTCACAGGGGGGTCTGGAGCCTATGGGTCCAAGGTAGGGAACAACCCAGGACGGGGCACCTCACACTGTTCCTGAATGACATCTCACCCCCATTTACAGTGACCAGTGAATATCACCAAATTTCTTAATATTTTTCTAAGATTACACTGTAATGTAGTTAATATTATCTGGGGGTTTCATTTTAGCCGTATAAGTATTATAAATTGCCCACATTCATAAAGATCAGTGTATTCATTCTCAGCATGAGAAATTTAAGTACATTTAAGTGGCTTTTTTGATCTGGATGCTGATAAAGGTGTTGTACTTTCAGATATTTCAGATATTAGATAGAGTTTGATGCATATCCAGAACTGGACATGAGATTCAAAATAAGCTATAACAGTTCTGCAAAGCCCTATATTTCCATGTGAAAGTGTGGATAACCTAGTGCCTTTTAAATTTTGTCGTAGAGGCTCACCAAATAGCCACTAGAAAGTAAATAATACATCCAAACCAGGTACCACAGCTCCTGGAAGAGAACAGTGAGGTTTAATTTTTTAAGCTTGACAGTTAAACTGCAGTGACTTCATTTATACAGCAGATGGCATTAACACATCAGAAGTATTTGACGGGCTGGGTAAGATTTTTTTTTTTGTTGTTTTACTGGTATATTAATGAGCCTTTTTGTATCTGTCATAAAAAATGGTTTCATTATGCTTACTGTGACTTACATGTCCACATTTCAGTTTTGTCACCATATATATTTTTGTGTTATTTTAGAACATGGTGCAGAATGAATGAGACAAGAAATGGGTTTGATACCATCATCCCAGTCCTCAGCCACTAGCAGTATTTGAAATAATGTGGGTATGATCATACATAGCTATAAGTATCCTGGGGGGGGCAGGCACTGTACATAGTTAAAAGTATCCAATGTGGGGGGTGGTCAGAGCACGAAATAATTTCAGAGTAGACTCCTATCCGACTTCCTTAGTTTTTAGTTACTAGAGTTTAATTTGGGGGGGGGGGCATCTTGGTTTAATATCAAAACCACCTGTATTACAGCAAAAACACCGTTTCCATTATCAGTGCTGTTTCAGAGATAGATTCAGAGTTTTCTGGCATCTGTTATGTGGGAGGAATTCTCTTTATAGGCTACTTAGCAGGATTCAGGAAGCCAATCATTTCTCTTTACAAGTAATTATGCTTTGATTCTAACAGATTGACCTTCCACACAGAAGAATTCTAATGTAATGCTGTACACTGTGGGAAATTTCATTAATTGTAATATATACATCCCTCAGATGTGAAGCTTGATCAAAGAATTAACCAAACCTACTACTATTATTATTAAGAGTATTATCCATAAGGGAAAAAACGTGCACCACACCTGAAATCATATTTCTTGCTTATTGTGTTATACAGTGACTGAGATCAAATGTAGGTTATAGCATCACATTTTTAATAATAAAAAACACATTTTATTTACATAAATTACAAGAAAACACAAACTGGTTCACCAAAATCTAACGTTAAAAACATTGTTCTTATATTAGTCTACATTGAACAAACTTACTATCATTTACTGCATGTCAAATAAAATGTTACTTCTGTAAAAATGAAGGGGTATACTGAATGGTATTTTTCTCATCTTATGATTTCATTATAATACTAGCAATAAAGTAATAAACAGAACTGGGAGACAGTATTTATAGGATACACAGATATTCGCATCATCTGCCCGTGTTCATTAAGGTTTCTTACACCCTATTCAATTCATCAATGCTCCATATATAAATTATTTGGAAATCACAGAACCAGTGCTCCTAAAATGTTTAGTATGGGACAAATCACTGCAGTGCAGCATATTGTTATTTTATATATTATAAATTTCTGATTATTTTTTATTTGTTTTCTTCCTACCAAAATTGAGATGTTTTACTGATTTCTCAGTTTAAAGTTATGTGCTTTCAAGCTTTCACTAGAAAAATGTACTTTGCTGGCAAAAGAGAGCTCTGAAAAGAGGCCCAGACTTCCATCAGCTTTTCAGGGGGCTATATGCCATGTAGACCCATCCAAACGATGTTTAGCTGTTTTTCTTTACAAGGAGGACGTCTTGGAGTCTACCACCTCTCGACCATTACACACAGTCGGCACGTAGTTGGAAGCTGAAGCTGGGACATGGAGAAAGAGCAGCAATGGAAAGTGCATTGAAAAGATGAAGGATCTTAAATCAGGGGTGGGGAACCAGATCCATGGAGGGTCGGTGCAGGTTTTTGGGATGGCCTCTCAATCAGCCAAGGACTGGAGTTTAGAACCACTGCTTTATTATTGGCTGATTGAGAGGTCATCCCAAAAACCTGCACCGGCCCTCATGGAACAGGTTCCCTACCCCTGTCTTAAATGCTAAATTTTCCATGTAGTTAAAGAGAGGGAATTTAATATGCTCTTCCTGTAAAAGCTGTTGAGTATGTTTATATGTAAATAAAAATACATGATTCAATATGTGTGTAATCCCATTGAGCAAAACTGGAAGACAATTTAAAAAATCACTAGGTAAATAACTAATACTGTAAACAATTTTATGTTGGTGTTGCATATACTTTTTTTTTTTTTCTTTTCACTTTGTGTCAGTATCACCATAACAAGTTTAATGTGTTTAATTAGTGTATCTGTCTCACATTAAGATGTGAGAACAGCATAAATGAAACGAAATGGGAATGTTAGATACCATGAGAGTAGCCGGATCCGTGGCCCGTGCCGCTGGCACTGAAGCGAGTGGTGGTAACTCTCAGTGTGGTCACATTTTTCTGAGGCTGGAACAAGATGATGTGGATTTTGGGAGCGAAGAGGCAGCCGAGCACCACGGAGCCGCTCAGGCTGACGGAGATGCACATGGTGGTCGTCTGAACCTGCAGAAAGATAAAGAAAGGAAACAGAGTGGGACTAAACAAGCAGGCCAAACCTCTGCTGCAGCCGGGGAAGCACCTCTAGAGCTAGGAAATAAATACGCGTGCAGGTCACGGATCAGCTTGTTCCTGGAGAGCTTGGCTAGGTGGCATTTCCTTTCCCCTTAGTGACCCACCTGTCCTACTTTTCATTTTGTTAATGAAATATGACCAGAGTGAAAAAGGCAACTTGGCAGGAGGTCTAAGTGACCCAAGCACTGACCCGTCCCTAATACCATCTTGTCACTGCCACTGCAGCAGTGAATTTATGTCCATTTTTACTTTCCTTAGGCAGCTGTATTATGCAGTTTTTATTGCTTTGGTATTTTTTGTCCAGAAAAAAACAATCTAGCAAAGAATCAGAATCAGGCTGTTAAAAAACATTTATACCTTCTGACCTATCAGATGTAATAGAGATTCACTATATAAAATTATATGTGTTAATGTATTTATTATTTCTAGGTGATCAGTTCCAGTTATCCATCTTTTATGAGTGCTGTTTGAATCTGTGTCTTCTTTTGTGTTCTGTGTGCTGCACATTCTGCCAACTGGTTCTTCTTCTCTCGTACATAAATCTAAGCCACTGTATAAAAAAACATCAAGGTTTTTGGTCACATATTATGACTTTATTTGGATACCTAAAAGGTGAGCCATGATGAAGGTGGATATATTGATTTTTCACCAATCATGATAAACTGGCTAGTACTTGGAGATTAATGTTTTCTAATCAAATTTCAACAAGAAATCTCTATAAAAGATTCATATCTTTCTAAATGTATACTCCGGCACCCAGGCTAGTGACCCAGGTAAGTGTAACAATGAGGGAAACACATAAGGACAGACTGAAAAAGAAGGATTGTTTTAGAGGGTTGTGTTTGCATGTCTGTGAGTTGCCTACTAATCCATGCTAGCTGTAGGCATCACAGAGCTCCTTCAGCTCATTAGAGATATTTTACCTTTCTTAGTCTCCAGATGTTTAGTCAGGGACAACAGTTGATAACTGCTGACACAAGAGAAGCAGGGAAACTCACATCATAAGAGCATATAATAGCAAAAATAACACTAAGTAAACGAATAAAGATTTGGAAGATGAAAGGGGATTTTTAAGCGTTTGAGGCTGATTGGGAATACACTTAAGAGTTAGTATAATTTTCAGTGTTCTGACTGGACTGCGTTTGTGAGCCAATAAAAAAATACAGAGAGATTGTTTATAATATAATAGGAATAAAAACGAAGCCACAGGCAAACTGTCTCTGCACTATTTTATGCTGAAGTAAAGATTGAATCATTATTCATTCCTTTCCATCATACATTTCAGCATAAATCCCCCTGCAAAACAGAAGAGGAAATAGAGAAAATCTCATCCCAGGTATTTCATAATTCCTCACATTTGCCACATATCTACAGCTTCTACACTTCTTTGGAAACCACAGCACTTCTATAATTAAACTGCCAGGTATCAGAAGGAAAGCATTCATTTGTTACCACTTTTATCATCGTGGTCAGAACTGAGTGCTCATGATTAACAGACTAATGCTATCGCTTTCTGTGTTTTGGATTTTTTTTTGTTGCTTGGCTTCCATTTTTGCTGTATGATTGATATTTCCTGAAATAACCACAAAGATTTTTGAGGTTTTTGAGCATGCAATCCAGACCAGGAAGTGTACATTCAGTCTTGGGTCTGACCTGAATGCTAGTCAGTATAAGGGATTCAGCACTACGGCTGCTTCTTAACAACAACAAAAAAAATGCTGCTATTTCCTGTACACAATGTCACCAGTGTTGTTTTTTAAATTCAGTTTAATTCACAAGGCTCAAAACATAATTAAATTGTGCAGCCCTTATTCTGAAGAAGATTGAGATTCATGCTGTGTATTTTAACTCCTCTCTGCTTTTTTCCCCCATATATCCATCTCTCACCCATTTATCTAGTACTGGGTTGCTGGGGGAGACTGAGCCTACCCCGGGCCCCACAGGACAGACAACAGAGAAACACCCCGGATGGGATGCCAGTCAATTAAAGCCATTACTTAAGCAGAATGCTTTGTATCTATATATGTCTTCAGTGTTTGTACTTGTACTTTAACTCAGATCAGCATTGTACTGCCTCTAATGTAATATTATTTTGGGCTTCCAGCATAATATATGCTATATGAAATGCATGCACACCACATAAAACTGTAAGCTTCATACTGAAAGGGAAACGCTAAGACAAGGTTCGGAAAGACAAAGGGAACAATCTGTGTTTTATGTTGACTTTTTACAGGCCCGTTGAAGCTCTTCAGCTGGAAAATCCTTCTTTTGAACTTTATTCCATGGTGATAATTGGCCCAGTCTTGGCATGGCTCATCTCTGGTTCACAGGAGGTTCAGTCTGGGTTTGTAACAGGTCTGCACCAGTAGGAGCCTGAGGAAATTGAATTGACTTTGCAAGGACATGTCAGTCAAAACAGAATAGAACTCAATGACTATGAAGGGGAGACCACTGTGGAAAAAAGCTAGCTGAGAGCAGAAAAAAAGGCGAAACAGATGGGCACTTCAACATCTTTGAGTCCCCCAAAACATAAAAAAACAAAGATCGTCCTTTTTTATATTTGATGATGCTCATATATTTTCTGTCCATCTTTATGACCCTTGACTAATCAGGACAAAATGAATTAAATACTGATATCTTTTAGGTAGAGGGACAATTTTCTGGGATACCTCTGGAACGTAGAACAGGAGCCTTTTAATATTTCTAATACTTCTTTTACTTTATTCCCAAAAGTGAAATACATGTTTCAGAACCAATGTTCTCACTGAAAAAGAACAAAGGCATTCTGGGCCTTTATAGTGGAAAGACAACTTTTCATTTTATTTAGTTTTATTTTATGTTCTATTTATAGTTATTTTATTTATGTTTTAAATTTTCTCCTATAACTTCGATATAAAGCTTATGGTCATGCCACTCCTGTTCTTAGATGGAACCTAGATACAATGAAGTAATATCCATCTATCTTCTGAAACCACTTGTCCTGTTCAGGGTTGTGGGTGGTCTAGAGACTATGGGCACAAGGCAGGGAACAATCCAGGATGGGGCACCAACCCATCGCAGGGCACACTCACACATGCACACCTATGGGCAATTTGGTAACTCCAATTAACCTCAGCATGATTTTGGACTACAGCAGGAAACTGAAGTACCTGGATGAAACCCCATGACAACATTGGGAAAACATACAAACTCCACATACATGGAACCCTGGTGGAGACTTGAATCCAGGTCCCAGAGGTCCACAGCGACAGTGCTAAGCACTGCACCAACCACTGCACCACCATGCCCCAACAGCGAAATGATAATCTAGCATATATATTTCCATATGCCATATAAACTAACTTTCAGAAAATACACTATAATGGGCTTTCTTTTTTTTTCTTATGCATTGAATGACAATTCAGTTCTTAACCCTTTTACGTATGTGGATTTAGTTTAAGAAACTGAATTAATCCCTGGTTCCCTCATGCGGCAAAACAATCATGTTTTCTTCCTCTAAACAATCTCGCATATCAGGAGCTGATTTGCATTCTGCAGCAAAAGAAACAGGCTTGAGAAAATCTGCGAATCAGCCGCAATGCGAGAAACTGTATAACAACTTGAATCTGTGAAGAAGCCACAAAAGCAAGTGCGTTTTAAGAATGCACCCTCTATATTATTGTACAACCGAGAGAGAATCTAAACAATGGCTTCACACAGAGATCCTCACAAACACAGAAATAATATCTGTAGGTGGACCTTAAAATTTGCATTTCTAACTGGATGATGTGGAGCTTGAACTGAAAAGCTGTATGTTGTCCATTAAAGGAAACACAATATATTTCCATCCATCACTGCTTATCCAGGACAGGATCACAAGGGAAAATTGTAAATCTTAAGTATGTTCAGATTTATTTTTTAGTTAAAGCTTAAACCTAACCCTACAAAGTACGAGGATCGTAACGTCATTGTTTAAATATACGGCAGTATCACAACACTACACAGCAGCCCAATATTGTATCGTTATAAAAAAAAAATCATTATCTGTATTTCACTATATCTGTGCTTCACGTAAACCTCCCTCTTAGTCAATTAATCACTGAATCACTTACCACAGTTGTGTGAAGGTCATCATTTATTTTCTATGAAACGCAATGTATGCTGTCATTTGTGACCAGCAATTCTGGTCACCAAAGCAAGCATAGTAATTTCACGAAAACGATCGATAGCTATCTCTAAATAATGTAAATGAATGCACAGCAAAAATGCTGCCGTGATATAAGGTTGTAAAGTTATATAACATGTAAAAGTGAAGTGGTATTTAATTCAGGGCTTTCATTTTTTTCATCCTTTAGGGCAAAAGTGCTGTGATTAAGTAAACAAACATGATAGGTCATAATTTGCCTGGAAGGTGCTCTTTGAGATATTTCTTTGAGCATAATTTAGCATGCAATTGCAATTTGTGCATTTATGCCAGTCAATAGCCATGTATTTATTAAATGACTTGCTTTTCCAATGGCGATTTACCTTAATGTAGCCTGCATAAAACTAGGTACTAAATCCTTTCTAGGTAAACAATATATAGAATAGATTTTTTTAAATGAACATTACAAAAGATACATACCAAAAATGCTGCTGCTGAAAATAAATGTATAGCTTGTGAGGTGTGTGTTTCCTGCCAAAAAGCTTGTGATTGTCATGCAGATGTCAGAACACCTTTTGAGCTCCCTGTAATACATTGTGATTCACACTCGCTGTCACAGATCTCTGCTGAAGAGTCACTTTCCACTGGGATTCTGGGACAAATCCTAGGTGTGAAATTTTTGTGGACCCCCCCTCCCCACCAGCAAGTGTTTTAATATGTGCTGTTAATTCTAAAATGCCAGCATTACACATTAGTTCATTAATGACGATTTAGGATTATGTTTCTGCACATTCAATGACTATGTATCCCATTGTGCACTCAAAAAGGAAAATCATCCCAATTATTTTCAGAGTTAATTAAGATTTAGTAACTTCTTTTGGCAATACATAATGTTTAATTCTAATAATGATTCAGTAATAACTGTTTATCATAAACCACCAGATTTCAATGTTGATCATATGACTTGGTTCATAATAAGTCACGTTTGATATCCTGATTTACTCTAATGTAATCATACGATTTTGTCAGTTATCGGAGGGTGAAGGTGGGAAATCGGTTTCTGAGTGTGTTGTCAGTTTCACAGACTGCCTTGACAGATATTGAAATCAGAGTTAGTGCATTTCGGATCAGAGTAACCATGTCCTTGTTAACACTAGCTCACTGTTTAGAAAGCTCAGTGACCAGTGAGGCCATAAAAAGTTCACTAGTATTAGCTTTGGCCATTGCTGCTAGCTTATTACTTATGTGGGGTCTGTGCAGGATAGTCTGTTCTATTGTAGATTTGGACTTGGGGTCAGGTATTTTATAACGGAACATGAGTAAAGGTAAACCATCTAGAAGATAAAATAGGCGATGCAAGAAAATGAATTATAAAAAGTGGACTGCCAACCAGAGGCCCTGTCCTTTGTGTCTGTCCCTTACACCACTGTAACTGGAAGTCTCCCACTAATGTAATCTTACTTCAATCCATTTGCTCTCTCTGTAGAAGGTTTCATCTTTTATCGTCACAAAATGCAGTCTAATCCTTTTACTAGACTTGGAAAATCATTTTCATTAGTGGTCCTTACCTGCCATCTGAATCTGCGGGTGTTCTAATAAAGTTTGGGGTCACACTTACTCCTAGAAAACTTATTTCTGATGGAGAAATTTTAGCTGAGGTCTGTAATGGGTGCTTTATTGTATCTAAATGCTTTGATCCGGTTAATCCTTGAAATAATATGCTAACGGTCACGACTCTCACCCTGTAGTCGCTGGCAGTCACGTAGAATATGGGCTGGAAGGCCAGCCAGATGATGCAGGTGGTGTACATCGTGAAGCCGATGAACTTGGCTTCGTTGAAGTTCTCGGGGCATTTCCTGGTCTTGAAGGCGTAGACGGTGCAGAGGACGATGAGCACGCAGTTGTAGGTGAGGGACACCAGCATGCTGGAATCCTTGCTGTTACACTTGAGGGTGACGACGTCCCGCCGCTCTGGGCTCACCTCTTTGCGCACGCCAGGAGCCTCCACCAGCAACCAGACCACCACCACCACCAGCTGGCAGGAGATCAGCGCCATGCAGATGGCCACCTGCGAGGTAGGGCTGATGAAGCGCGGCCGCTGGGCGCCGTCCTTCACGCCGTTGAAGATGCGCGCGATGCGGTTGGTCTTGGTCAGCAGGGCGGAGTAGCACACGGCAAATGACGTGCCCAGGCCGAGACGGCGCAGCGTGCACACGACGGCGGACGGCTTGGCGATGTAGATGAAGGTCATGCTGTAGCACATCAACACGCCCAGCAGGAGGATGTAAGAGAGTTCCCGCCCACTGGCTTTCACCACTGGAGTGTCATTGTTCTTCATGAACAGGCCAATCACAAAAAGTGTGCAGAGCATGCCCAGGCAGGCAATGGTAACAGGCCCAATGGCCCAGGCATCCTCCCAGTGGATGTACTCCTCTGGCAGGTCATAGCACCCTGTCAGGTTCTCTAGGGGCCATTGTCCAAAGGGACAGTCCTTACAGGTAAACTCATCCAACAGGCACTGATATGGCTGACAGGGAATGCAGATCCAGCAGCACACGTCCCCTGGCTGCATGCTTTTTATCTCATTCTTCCTGCAGGGGTCGCTGCACTGCGAAGTGGGAGGCAGCTGCTCTCCCCAGGGAATGAGTGATGTGTTCAGTGCCAGGACTTGTGCCCAGTACCCAACCTTCTTGTAGATATACTTGCCGTCCTCTTGGTGGTAATGGAATATGTTGTAGCGACCGAGGCCGTCTCCATATGCATCAAAGCGGACGATGTTCTCAGTGTCTGCTGGACGAAATGGGGCTAGATGGGGAAAAGACAACAATTTATTTACACTGATTATATTTGGAACAAAGTTGATTACGTGTTACGGACAAAATGGGAGAAAAGAAAGGTTACTTGTTAATGCAGAAATTTTGTTCTCTTTTCATAAAATGTTTGGTGATTTTATCTGTTAAGTTTAATCTGATACCTAACTGATTAATAAATGAGAATCCACAGGATTTTCTACAACAACAAAATAACATTCTTTTTTTTTCTGTATCAATTCCTGATATAGTATCATTTTCAGCTGGACATCAAATTTTAACACATACTGTACAGTACTGTGCAAGACTTTTAGGCATGTGTAACTTTTTGGAGAACACATTTTTATAGTATTACTCTTAATTTGCATATGTTCCCATATTAAATTGTGTTTTTTGTGCAAAACAAATATACACTTGCTACCCAGATAAATAACCTTAAATGTTTCCTTTGACTGCCTAAGATTTTTCCAGAGTACCGTACATAATGCATTATCCAAAAATTGGCTTGGTTAAATGTGCATTTCATAGACCATAAAAGTTGTATAATCATAACAGTAATATAAGCACTTCAACCATAGCTACAGCTCTAGAAAAATTAAGAGACCACAGCAAAAATTTTAGTTTCACTCATTTCTCAATTTCTGGGTAAGCTTCTGTGTACAATATACATTTCAACTCCAACCTGGCTCTTCTCTGTTTCCCATTAATGATGGATTTCCCGCTTGCTGTATGGGACTTTAGTCCTGCTTCTGGGAGACTGATACGGACTGTCCAAGCCGTGCACTTTCCACCACTTAATGTTTCCCATTCTTGTTGAAGGTCACTTGGTGTCATCCTCCAATTCACGAGGCACCGTTGGATAAGCTGACGGCCATCTCTGGCATTAGAAAGTCATTTCTGCCCTCCTCCTGGCTGGTTGTTCCCTGTGTCTCCTGCTTCACCTTGTTCTTGTGTCCTGTTGTCTTAGAAATTTTGAGCCTGGAAGCAACCTGCCATTTAGTCTTCTGCCAGCAGAACCAGGATTAAACCATGATTTAAAAAATGCAGATTAAAAAATATAATATAGAGTGGTCTCTTAATTTTTTCCAGAGCCGTATGCTTATATTTTATTTATTTAGCACACACTTTCATCCAAAGCCACAAACATTTTGAGAAAGCAGGGTCAGATATTCCCTGGAGCTTCTGGGGGTTGAAGGATTTGCTCAAAGACCCAATGGCGACATCACTCTGCTGACTCTTGAACTTGTGACCTTCTGGCACAGAATCCCACTGAGGCACATACCACCCTCTATATGACAAACATGTTATTTTCTCATGAAATGAAATGCCAAAGCTATTGCTCTTTCATTAAAGATTAAAGCTTTTTCCTTTCATATGATCTGCTCATAAGTAATTGCTGTAATTTTGTGTAATACATCATACAGAAGAAATCACAGGATTTAAGTATATCTGCATAAATCTGATTAGCATAAAAACAGCCACTAAGGCAAAACTTGCAGGCTTTTTTCCCAAGAAAGCCAGTTTTTTGTCAGATGTAGAAATCTGCTCTGGAGAATACATACTGAATCCATACTCAGCATAGCCTGTAGCATGTAAGACAAAGTGTGACATTACTGAGCTCTTAGGCGATAATGACTGCTTTATCCTTACAAATTAAATCATCACAACATCTTTTCGAGACCAAACAAAACACCTACACTGGAAATCCAATCTTACACTCATTGCATGCATTTGCCTGTTGTTAATTGGCCTACTTTTCTGACAGGAATAATTAAACATTCATTATATTCTGAAACTAATATAAAGTTGTACCCTAGCAGTTATGTTACAAAGGGAAACATGCGTAATAGATAAATGTAAATGTGCAATGATTTTTCCTGATTTTTTCATGATAGTGTTGTATGGTATAATAGAAAGCTTGTAATTTTGCCCTTGTTAGATGTTATTAAATGACATAAGACTCCTACATTAGAAGGATCTTTGTACCACAAATTACGATATGATTCTTCATATTTATGACTCCTATCCTATAACAGGAGGTGCGGGGCCTCAGTGGTAGCCACAAACTGCCAGCTTTATGGCTTTGATTCTTGCCCCAATGTGTGTGACGTTTGCATGGTCTCCCTACAGTATGTTTGTGAGGGTTTCCAGCAAAGTTTCTTCAGGCTGTTTCTTCAATTTGTCTCTCCAAGACTTACAGATGTAGGTGAAGCTGTGTGCCCTGCAATCGACTGACATCTTACCTCATGCCACAATCTTCTTGGGTTAGGCTCCAAGCTGACCAAAGCCCTAATCTGTACAGGCGTTTATTGAACACGTATGTATATTCTGTATTACATGTAGATGTTAGATATGTTTCTGAAAGGTTCTGTTTTGTGGCAAACTCACCATCAAATTTTGTTTTCAAGATGAAATCCCGATAGAACCTCTTGCCATTGCCTGGTTTCATAGCATCGCAAACTTTGGTGGAGTTGGGGCACACGGCCTGTCTCATGTTGTGCAGGGCGTGCGCCATGGCATAGACAGCGTTCAGCACGAACATGATCTTGGACTCTTCCTCAAAGTTCCCGTCGCGCAGGGAATGCTGACTGCAGCTGAACTCCTGCAGGCTGCACTGGAAGCGGTGTTCCCAGAACTCGCGGAACCATGGGTTGCGAGTGTTGTTGTATGGATGCAACTTGGTGAAGTAGTCGGAGAACTCCCGCACGGGGTAGGAAGCCAGCTCAATGGTGAACGCCCCGTCAGCTACCAGCTCACTGCCGCGCACCACGCTCTCCTGCGCACCCCACCCGTCGCTGGCCACCCAGATGAAGGTAACGTTCATGCGTGCAGCTGCCACAAGAAGCTCACGCGCATCCTCGCTTCGTGTGAACAGAATCACTACTTTGGCGTTGGACTTCTGCTGCAGGGAACGTATGACTGCGTCGTAGCTCCAGCGACTCATGGAACGGCTGACCTTCGCGGACGTGGCGATGCAGATCTGGCGTGCTCGGGCTTCCTGCTGGAAGGCGTCGATACCCGTCTCGCCGTAATCACCCTCCGAGGCCACAGTAGACACGTAGGTCCAGTTAAAGTAGCGGAGGATCTCTGCCATGGCTTTGGCCTGGTAGAAGTCCGGGGGCACGGTACGAGCAAAGTAGTCATAACGTGACTTGTCACTGAGCTTGGCACTGGTGGAGGCGTAGCTTATCTGGGGAATCTGAAAGAGTCTGAGCAGGTTGGCCACCTGCAAGCAAGACAAGAGGCCAGAATATGGTGATAGCTGGTGGAACAGTTCACAGCAGACTTCACAAAATCAATGCCATCAGTAACATCTTCACCGTGAAAAAAGCCAATTTAATGGCTCCTAAAATATAAATACTAAAAACAAAAGCAAGGATAAAGTGTCATTTGTTGTCCATAAGCTATTTAACCAAGGCTTTGCACATTAAACCTGTTGACGCCAATCCAAATAACCGGGCTTAAAACACTTTCAAATGTCTAGTAGCTGTTTCGGACAGCGAAAACCAAACCACTGTCAAATGCAGCCTGAAACACCATTCCACGTGTATAATATGTTCCATGTGGGTGCTGCACCAATCATAGATGATCACCTGGTTTCAGATTCCATTTTCTTCTTTTACTAGCTGCTCTGGCAGTGTGTTTTCGAAACTCTGTAAATTTTGAGCATATGTATTACAGCTGGATTGGTGGTCTCATGGACCACATATGCAAATGTCCACCACCATCAGAGAAGAATGATGAGAACATCAGACCCCTTTTATAAGGTGGAAACTGAAACACCAATAGCAGAGCTCTTTCAGGAAGAACACCTCATTGGCTTTGACCCACTGACCACACTGTCCCTGAGATGGAAACCAGGGCTCTCACTAACTCCTTTGGACCCAACAAAGGAACAGTTCTTCAACTTGCCAGGCCATGTGACCAGAATAAAGTGGGAGCTGGTGAAAAAGGCAATCTAAATTTGGATTTAAAATCATAATATACTCACGTCATCTTCATGCAGCTATACATATTTGTTCAATGACTAATAATTGTTCCAAAACAATTTATCTAAGTCAGTTTGCTGTTAGAAAAATCAACTTATTTACTGTAATTTCTGGACTGAATGCTATTTTTCTTATTCTGAGACAACATACCGTCTACAGGTAAAAGCTTATGGACACTGTGTCACTGTATATTTCTGACTGAATATTTTTTGCTAATGAGTTCCCCTGTGGAAAGGAGGATGGGCCTCACAGCATACCCAATTCTGATAATACTGGCCAATGGCATCAATGGATGGAAAGGCACAAATTTGCATTCTCCTCCAAGCCAGAAGGGGGATAATAGGATGTGTTGCATGTACATACCTCCTTCTGAGATTCCAACCTGACGAGGTAAAAGACATCCACCACAAGTTTGCATTCTTGGAGGTGAGCAAAGTTTAGACACTGTTCAGTAGAAACTTTACTCATGAGCTGAAACCTCTGGACTGAATGCTCACCTACATGCAATGTAAATATCACCAACCAACCTCTTTTTTCCAGAAAACTTGGCATTAGGCTATGTACGGTAGTTAGGTTATTTATGCCAATTTTTTTACCGGTGTGTAAACAAGCTGTAACTGATATTACACCTGGGCACTGTGGAATTATTGAATGTGATTGGTCAGAAAGGTGTTAATTAATCTATAACTACACGTGTAGTACCAGCTAGGCAAGTCACAGTAGTAAATTAATGTACGATTATAATCCTTAATTATAACTGACGTTACATAACATTGCAGAACAATTTTAAAATTAACGGAATCGATAAATACAAAGACATCGAAAAAGACGTATTTTATAACACAGCTGGGTACCAAGCTGCATTTTTTTTTAAATGTCTGCATATATTCTTACATTTCTTTGCCTCTGCAGTTGTGCATTAAAAAACTTACAATTCATGGTTTTGAGTGCATTAACTCAATGCTAACACGTTTATGCCTAAAGACCATTGGGCTTAGCAATGAATTAACTACAGTGGCTTGGGTCGTATCTAACGAAAATCTTTATTCGTTGGGCAAGAAGTTCGTAAACGTGAAAATAATGTCTTTAGGTCCAAACGTGTAAGCTGAATGTGTACAAGCTGTGGCACTCCAAGCCATGTATGTTGGGTGGTTCTTCACATCCTCATGTGTAAAAACGTATAATGCACGGTCTGTCGTGCATCAACCCTTACTTAGCTGAGTACACCCCCAACCGTTCTCACACAGTTAAGCCGAAATTCTTTAGCTTGTGCTCCAAGGTCTTAAAAAGAAGCCTCATGTAAACATTCAGGTTCACCTTAAGTGACACGTGACCAAAGCCCAGAACAGTCATCGTGAAACAATATAAATTATTCATTTTTAACATTTCTTAATATGCCACAAAATGCACTCATCGCTAATTCATTTATCTCTTTGGGGAAAATAAAAGCAAAAACAAGACATATAATGTATGTACGGAGCATTTCCTCTTTAACTGAATACAGGGACAGCAGGAGGTTGTGGATAAAATCAATATGACAGACAGTCTTGGCAATAAGGGCATTTACACTGTCTGGCGAGTTTCTCGCTTAAGGGGCTTTACGTGCCCTGAAGGTAGCTACTGTATGGCCCCATTATTCCCTTGGACGCAATTTATTTCTTGGTCTTTAACTTGGCCACTCAGTTACATTTTAAACATATTTCCAGTGTTTTTAGGCTTCATGTCACACTGTGCTACATTGTTTTTAAGTGATTTTATCATTAAATTGGGGTGATGCTGAAATTGGGATGCTACAAGGGTCTACACTGAGAATCCTGCCTAAACACTAAGAAAGGAAACCACTCTCAATTTCAAGATTTTGAAATGGAAATGAGAGTTTCTGTAAGAATAGGATGCAAGAATACAGTTAATTACGTCTGTTGTTCTGCACAAACATCTTCCACTTACCCAATTAACTTACTTCCTTCCTTACTGCTCAAATTAGTGAAGAATAGCTGGGAATGGAAAAGCAAGGTCCCCTAAGCACTCCTGTCACCTCTACAGCGAAAAACACTGCTGCCACAGCACATCACCATGGAAACTGGTGAAACATAGCAGTGGGGGGGGGGGGCATAAAAAAGTCTCAGAAGTAAAAAGACTAAAGGACTTTTTGTTCTTGTGAGCACCCACTTCAAAATCAGCTGTTCCGCTGTCCAGTTGAGAATTGATCTTAAACTGCATGATCAACCTGTCCCACAAAGGACAGTAAACTACACTGTGAAGTAAACATGCATTGAGTTCTGAGAAAAATCAAATCAGTTGTGTATGTTACATAAACAATTTTACTCAGCATGATGTGTAGTGAAATGCTTAGCTGCGTGACTCCAAGACTGCGGTAAGAGTAAACAAAATTATAAAGACACAACTCATAAAACAATAATCATAAATAACTATAAATAGTCTCTTAAATAAACAGTCGTAATTAATCATATCTGTACATTACCGCAAACCTGCAAAATTGCTATGAAATATTAATTGATAGACATTACTGTCATTCTTATGGTTAGTAAGAGTCCCTCATTCATTAACCATTCATTAACCATTCATTAATCATTCATCGGTTTTGCTTGTAATAGTTAATTAAGGTTAAAAGTATACTTAAGATAGGCCTTACTTATAGCTATGTAACACTATGTAATAGCACATGAAAGGAATGAAAGATAAAATTGATCATAATAACAATTCCTTTGCAATCACAATAAAAGAAATCTATCCATCCATCTACCTCCCCACTGCTTATCCAGCTCCATCTGTGGAGGTCTGAGGCCACGGTGCTGTCGACAGGGTTACAATATCAAGTTTAGTCAATATTAAGTTTAGTCATTGGTGACTGTCATAATCATTAATTTCAAAGAGATGTCATGCAATTCATCGCTATACTCTCTCTGCTAGTGACTTTTAATGCTTCTACTTATCTGTTACCTTCTTCACTGTAATTTCTCACAGATGTCACTGGCAGCTTTGTGTGATTATTATAGTCACACAATTCTGTCTTTAATTATAATCTTTAATTTAATCTGTGATTAAATTGGTAATCACATATATTGTATACTCATTGTCAACACTGTTTGGTAACTTTTCTGACAAACATCCGTATTTTCTACCTTTTTCTAGCCATTGGTTTTAAAAGCCAGGTCTTCTCGGCACAGAAGATCAGATAACATTTATAACCATCTTTGAATCTGGTTTTGCTTATTATTGTGGTTCGCATTGGCATTTCAACATTTAATAAATCAGGTACAAATGATTTTCTAAATAATCAGACAGACTGTTCTGTGGCATATTCCAGGAAATTGGTCTTGCAGATAAAAGGGTGCTTATTTCTTACAGTATGTGTTGATGTCTGGACATCTGTGAGGCATATCACACTGCAAGGATGCCCATTCCTGGGTTTGGCAAGCACGGTACATAGAATTGCTCTCACTCTCTTTAACACATTAATACTCTTGGAACAGACATACAATTTATTCAGTTATTTTATTATACAGGCTACTACTGAATAAGACTGTGTGCTCCTATGTAATGACAATTATTGTAATCTACAATACCACACATACCTTGAATTTAGCTGTAGAATTTGGCTGTAGCTCTTGCGAGAAGCAATGTCAGCAGCCCTGGTTATATTCTGCGTGCTCAAGTCACACAACAAGGCAAAACAAGGACACTGCATGGGATATCGGACGTATTACAGAGGTATATCTGTGTGCAGGCAGCGTGTGCTTTGTATTCAGAGCAAAATTCATATTTTGTTTTCCTCAAAGCCTAATAATTGTAGAAACATTTTACATGTGGCCATGATGCAACAGTGACCATCAACAGCCCATCTTATTGAGAGGGACAATGTAACCGACTCAGACATTTGGCCAGGTGGAGTGTCAGCGAGTCTACTTGGTACAGGGACTTAGAGACATAACAGACATTGATCGTTTGTCTGAAAATATCTGTCTCTGCTGTTGAAGTTCCCTGCACAATATGGATCCTAACAGAAATAAGACAGACTAAGTCAGACATGAGCCCACAGAGTGGCTGGTGCTAAGCTTTGCATGATTTCTCTGACATGAAAAATCCATCTATTTATCCCAGTGGGCTAGTGCTGAAGTATCACTGCCACTTCCGGAGTGGATAACAGGCCAGTGGGGGGCCGTTATTGGTGACACACGGGCAAATCACACCATATACCTTCACTCTACACACATCCAACACCTGCACACATCTGCACAAAGCACACACGTTATGGATGACAGAGTGGTAGTCGTTTTCACAAGCAATTGCACTGTTTAAATATTCCAGAATTGCTGCTTTATCCCAGAGAAAGGGCATTTAACTTGGAATCTTCACTCTCTGAAAAAACAGTACAGCCCTGGTACAAACATCATTAAGGTACCCCCAATGGCACATAAATGTTCCACAGAGTCCATTTCTGTACTTCAAATTAGACCAAATGGTACATTTACCTACAGCTAGGGTACAACTGGCAGACCCTTGAGGGTACAGCCCCAGTGACAAGTAGTGCCCTCAAAGGTACAAAGTAATACTTTTTTTTACCTACAATTTTCCATTAAAATAGAAAACTGTATGAGTGAACAAAAAAAAAACATATGATTAAAATGCAGAATAACTAAATCCAAACAAATAAATAAACCAGTGAACAATAAATAGATAGATGTGCTCTGAGATGGACTGATATCAGGTTCACTCCTGCTTTGTGCCCTTTGCTGCCTGTAATGGGCTCCTGGAAGATGAGTAGGTGAATGACGTGGGCAATGCACTAACTACAGCGTATGTCGCTGTTTGTATACCAGCACATGTAACAGTTACTGACATGTTAATAAATTAGTGAGAATGAATATCAGTCAAAATAGAGGAATTTGAACACCAGAGAATATGTACTTTAAACAAGAAAAACATTTTCATAGTAAGCGTGAGAGCATACACTATGCTTAACGGCAAAAGACAAAATTAATCAAAAATAAATTAAGTGAGATGGGAATATATTCATCTTCGAAGAGGACATTTTGTAAACACTACCATGATAATGAATTGTTTCTATATTGACTGACCGTGCCTGTATAATGCATTTTTCTGGGGTCCACTATGAAAAGTAATCCATATCTAAATGCAGAAACTGGAATAACAGAGCCACTGGGAAAACTGAAAGGTAAGTATGACTTTTTTGCAAAGCTGATAGCGAGGTGGGATTTTTTTAAACACAACTTACAAGCCTAACAGAACACTGTCTTATCACCACCTACTTTCACCATCTGTTAGAGAAACACCAAAGGCTTTGTAGGTGCTACCGTTTGCGGGCAGACGAGAAGCCCAGTCTGACTCAATTCATCAAAACGCAGAAGGTAACAAAAGCCTTCGGGCACGCTGTAAAAGTGCAAATGAACGCAAGAATCAAAAGAAACTGATACAGATTTTGATTGGGCAAAGGAAGCAGGCCAGGAAGATTGTGTTATATTGAAATTATAGAGTGAAATGCCAGAACAGGTCATTGAGCTACTCAAAGAAATTCTGTCTTACAAGTTTCTTGAGGCAGAGTACTGTCAATGCAATTTCCTAATATCCTCCTAATAGAATATTATTATCCAGAAAAGAACATAAAACGAGTGGGTCTGATCTGCCACTGACACCCCATCCATCATTACTACAAATACATATCATGACCCCCACCCCTAATTCAACCCCAGATGGCTTTATGCCCCTAAAGTGTCAGTATCAAAAGATATTTCTTAAATGGGAAGAACACCATGTGTTTCTCGCTTTCATATTCATGGCATGTGAATGAATAATTTCAGCCAACTGTCTCTTATGAAGAGCTCTCTCGACTGCGAAGACACCAGAGCGCTGCTGTCATTCCTTCACAGTGCAAGGGGGATTTCAATGAGGAGCCCTCTGCCCCTGGCAAGCTTCTTGACACCCGGTCGCACCCCACAGATGGGAAAGCTGGCACTCTTGAGGTATTGGTTGCGTCACCGGTGCTGGGCCAGTCCTCTGACGCATCATGCTCCAAACATAGATCAACAGTGGCTCTCTTGCAACATGACCTGTGGGTCCTTCGCTAAGGAGACAATCATTGAGATGAATCCTGGGAACAGTTGATGCAGATACATCTGCTGAGCTCTTAGTCCCATTACAATCAGCGCTTGACAATAAGTGGCACAGTAATGTTCGGCATCTTCAACTGAAGCTCCTCTGTTGCTCTGACAAGGATTGTTGGTCTGATTATTCATCCTGTTAGGCACAGCTTCTCCATTCTCAAAGAAGCAATGTGCCCAGCTAAATATTCATCTTCAAATAACATCTTCGCTGAGACATAGGTCTTGTCTCAACCGCAATCAACTGGAGAAGAATAAGCACTGATCATCTTGATATGTTTGCATGCTTGAGAATGTGCCCCGTAGATTTCAGAGCTAGTGTTCAGTTTCTAAAGATGTACTTCTGCATGCTGTATGGGAGCAATGGAATTTCCAGCAAAGATTTATTCTGTTAAATAAATGTCTACAGTCTTCTCAAAGCAAGATTGGAAGGAATAATTTTCATTATTGGTGATGGTTTTTTGCCAAGCATAAATTTTCATGTCCAACTCAAATCCTAGCAGGTTGCGTGTCCAGATTCTAATCCATCCTCCTCGTATAATTACCTCAAACATTTGACATGAAAAATAAAAATGGCCAGTGTTGCCATTCGTTGATTACATTTTGGTGTTTGTACAGAGAACAAACTACACCCTGTATTTAGTTAAAAGTAAAGACTGTAGATGCACATCATTAATTGAGGAGGCTGGGAGCACAAATACACAAGCCATCAAAGGTCTTAAAGAAAAGAAGAAGATGGACAAAGGGCAAGAGGGACCAGTGACACTTTGAGGTCATCTGGGATAGATTCTCATTAACTATGTATGCAGGAGACCATTTTGTTGTTAAAGTCTGATGTTTTCATGGGATGAGAAGAAAGCTGCTATTGCCGATCCCAGTGACAGACAGCTATGGGGAGCAGCTGGGTATTTCCTGGCTTAAAATTTTCCGCATGGCTATACATAAGAACAGCAGGAGACACTGAGAGTATGTCAAGATGCATCAAAATGGTGATAAAGAATCAGGGGTATTCCACCAAATACTGATCGATGATACATTATTATTGTACTATATAATAATGGATAAACCTGATTATCTATATATACATTATATATATTTTTTTTTTTAACCAGTTATCATTTTCAGCAAATACATGTTCTGAATAACATCATTCTGGTAGAGATTTGGAATCAAATGTGGTAAATAGTTTGCAAAAGAAAATCAAAATGTGTATTTTACAGTTCACACCAGTCAAGCTTACAATTTTGTTGCAGTTTCTTACATTTTCCCAATAATAATTGCTGTATATTCTTGAGCTTTGCAAAGCTGTAAAGACTGAGATTTTTTATTTTATTTCCCCCGATGAAAGAGCAGGGAAAATATACAGAAACAGTTACTTTTAGGAACTGAGTTTATATCTGACTGTTTTTACACGACTAGAGCAGAGACACCAGGAGAGGCTGCACTTAATAAATGCTGCCACTGAAAATACAAGACAGCTGGGTGAGAAAAGAACAACTAAGTATTTAAAAAGGAGCAGTAATTGCTGGGGTCTATTTCCATCAGATTGTTCTTGTCTCGTTTCAAACAGAACCGCAGCACTGCATTTCAGCCTATCAGCTTCTTTTGTTCTCAGACTTTAACATTCCTTGAATCTGGAGGGAACAAAATGTAAAAGCACGGTCACCCTCATACTCACATCCATCCATCTTCCAACCACTCATCCAGCATAGGGTGATGGGGCCTGGAGCCCATCCCAGGCCGCAGAGGTCCAAGGCAGCATTGCACTCTGGACAGTGCATTGCAGGACACACGTTCACAAATGATGGACAATTTAGTGATGCCAAGTTCACCTAATGGCATGTCTGTGAAAAATGGGAGAAAACCTGAATACCCTGTGGAACAGCCATACAATAAGGCTAAAGTTGCAAAAAACTCCAACCCCAGAGGAGCGAGTGTTGACACAATGCATGAAATTGCACACCCTGTTACGATATACCTCTGCTTATACAGTAGTCCTCACTTAATTTAGGTAGTTTGAAGATGGATCACTGTGAAGACAGCACAATTATGTTACTGTAGATCCATCCATTTTTCAACCCTTTTTCCAGGACAGCCTATCCCAGGCATAACACCCCAGAAGGGATGACAGCGTATGCATTCACACAGTACGGGCAATTAAGACACAACAATTCAGTAGGAAACCAGAGTTGATCTGGAGGAAAGCCACACGATCAGTCCCACACAAGCACAGCAAAGGCAGCGCTTGAACCCCCAGTCTTGCTGGTACGAGGTGTCAGTGCCATCTGTCATGCTGCTGTTAATGCAGGTACCAGTAATTAGACAGGTATTGGTTAACATACAGGTATCAGTCATATTCTGTAGTGGAGGATTTCATCAGCTCATTCAATTCTTAGAGCCTTGTTACGGTGTCTGTAACAAGACAGTACTACTTCACCAATGTCTTACTGCCTGCATTATATAAAATGGTTGCTACAAGATTTTAGGTAGTGATCACCAATATCAGTTTCACAACAGATTTATCGAGTTATCCCAGGAGCTATGGATACAAGTCAGCGAATAACCATGGTCGGGGCACTAACCCATTGCATGGCACACACCATTCACACACACACATTCACACCAAAGGACAATGTGGCAACCACTGCCAATAACAATTAACGAAAACAATTATAACAACAAACGCAAATTCACCTCAAGGTCATGGCGATATAATGCTCAGAGAAATTGCAAGAACCAATAGCTGCACATAGGGATCAACAAGGCCTCAGCTGACATATTAAAATATTAAAGTTCATAAGTCTGTGATCTGAAAAAGACTTAACAAGTATGTCTTTCATATAATAGTAGCTAGGAGCAAGCCCATTATCTCAAAAAAGAACATGGAAGCATGACTTCAATTTGCAAAGGGGCTTGTGAACAAGTCACAAAATTTCTGGAACAATACCCTTTGAACAGATAAGACAAAAGTGTAGGTGTTTGGTCATAATTCACAGACACTATGCTTGGTGAAATCTAAATACGGCATATCAGTAAAAATACCTCATAGCTTAAACTCTCAAGCACTGAAGTAGAAGGTGTAAGATTAGATGTGTTTAGTAGCCAAAGGACCTTGCAGTCATCAAGTCAACCATGAACTCCTCTTCATACTAAAGTATTCCAGAAATAATTGGGAGGCCATCTGTCCAACAGCTAAAGCTTGATTGAAACTGAATCATTCAAAAGGATAATTATTCCAAGTACACTGGAAAAGTGACTGAATGGCTTAAAAAGAAAAGTTTTTGGAATGGCAAAGTCAAAGTCCATACCTCAACCCAGTGAGGATACTCTGTCAGTACCCTAGACCTTAAGAGACCTTGTGCATAAACAAGTGCCCTCAAACATAATTAATGTTGTAAGGCAGAGTGAGCTAAAGTCCTCCAAAATAATGTCACATACTGACATACAGAAAATTGTTACATCAAGTTACTGCTGCTAAACTTGCTTCTACTATTTCACATATGGCTTCTGTTGTTTTTTTAAAAAAATATAAATAAATGATTACAGTGGAATGTGTTATGTGTTCTTTGACACCTGACATTAGATTTTTTAATTTTAATACTAGAAGAATTTTAGTTATATCTTAATATTTAGAACCACAGAATAAAAATTACTTTCTTTTTCACATTTTTGTACATAACCCAAGCAAATGGTACATATAAATTTTCTTAAGTGAAACGTATACGTATTTCTGTATTTATTAAATTCCATCCATCCATCCATTTTCCAAGCCGCTTATCCAACTGGGTCGCGGGGGGTCCGGAGCCTATCCCGGAAGCAACGGGCATGAGGCAGGGAACAACCCTGGACAGGGGGCCAGCCTATCGCAGGTATTTATTAAATTGTTCCCTAAAATGAAAGATTAAATATAAATTAAATATACAGTGATCTCCCGCTATATCGCAGATTTTTCCCGGACGCATCACAGTTCTCTGTGTATCGCGTCCATTGCTTGTGGTCCGATTTTTGTGAGCAGACTTTTTGTGAACTTTTCATTTTGTTTTAAGCCGTACGATTTAAGGCTTACACTATATATTTTTTTATTTATATGGTCTTTCTATATCGCGGATTTTCACCAATCGCTTTTAAAGCGTGTGTGAGGGGTACTTTAAGGCTTAAACTATTTTAAAAATGTATTTATATGGTCTTTTTATATTGCAGATTTTCACCTATGGCTTTTAAATCGTGTGGGAGGGGTATTTTAAGGCTTAAACTATATATAAAAAAAATTATTTATATGGTCTTTTTATATTGCAGATTTTCACCTATCGCTTTTAAAGAGATTTGGAGGGGCAGGGCAGGCCCGTGGCATAGGCAATTTAGGCAAATGCTAAGGGCGCCAACTTCTGAAGAGGCGCCGAACTGCCAGCAAATTTCACTTTGCTCAAGCGGGGGGCGCTGGCGGTGATGCTCGCCTAGGGCGCCACACCGGCTAGGACCGGTACTGGGGAGGGGTCTTTTAAAGCTTAAACTATAAAAAAATGTTTATTTATTTGGTCTTTCTATTAGAGGTGTAACAATATGCGTATTCGTATTGAACCGTTCGGTACGAGGCTTTCGGTTCGGTACGCATTACAAACCGAACGATTCAGAAAAATAC
>JAODLC010000113.1:25916211-25926691 GCA_026781145.1 Hippopotamyrus pictus
GGGGGGCCGGGGGGGGGGGGGGGGAGGCAGTGGGCTGCACGTCTTGGTTTTGTTGAGCTTCTGTTTTGTTTGCATTATTCATGGGGCAGTCAGCTGTGACAGGAGTGAAGCTCCCCGCTGAGCTTCCTTGACTTCCTTGCACGCTAACTGAGCTCTGCACTCACTCACAGCTACTCATAACACCAAGCCCCCCCCCCCACACTGAGAGGTAAACTGGCAAACTAACCCTCTCTTACACATACATACAAACTGTTTACCTTCAAACACACCAACAACAAACGCCAAACAAAAACAAAAATAAATAAATGCAAACATGCATAATTACTGTAAATATTTTATCCCACCAAGAAGTGAAATTTTTCATTCTTAATCAGAATTCTTGGTTTTATTACAAATCACTAATCACTCAAACTATCCATTCGTTTTTTTGTAACCACTTACCCTATTCAGAGTCATGGGGGGTCTGGAGCCTAGAGGCAAGGCTGAGAACAACCCAGGATGGGGTACCAACCCATCACAGGGCACAGTCACACACCATTTGCTCACACATGCACACCTATGGGCAATTTGGTAACTCCAATTAACCTCAGCATGATTTTGGATTGTGGGAGGAAACCCCACATTGACAACACTGCTATGAACATGCAAACTACACCAATACACACACACACAGACACACACACACACACACACAGACAGACACACACACACACGCACACATGCACACACATGCACACGCACACATACATGCACACACACACACACACACACACACACACGCACATGTAGGGTAAACATATCCTTATGGGCACCGCTCATTCATTTCAATGGGAAAAATGCTAATGCTAACTATGACAACCTTAACCCCTACCCTGCCCTAACCCTAACCATAAGTAACCTAGCAAAATACAAGAGTTTTTGCATTTTTAGTTTTTTCATAGCAATCACTGATTTTTATAAAATAGAGTTTATTTTATAACTCTTTATTTTATAGAGTTTAAAAACCGGATATTTATCACGTTATGGGGACATTGTGTCCCCATAAGGATAGGTAAACCCGCTCGCTCGCACACACACACACACCCTGGTCCCAGAGGTGTGAGGCAAGAGTGCTAACTACTGCACCACCACATCACCCCCTCACTCAAGCTACTATTTTTTTTAAAGAATGTAATATGCATTGTTTAATGTTCAGTAAAAAGAGCACGACAAGTGATTGTGAATAAAATTGTGTGCTTGTATGTGTGCGTGTGTGTGTGTGTGCGTGTGTGCATGTGTGTGTGTGTGTGTGTGTGTGCGTGTGTGCATGTGTGTGTGTGTGTGTGTGTGTGCATGTGTGTGTGTGCGTGTGTGTGTGTCCTCTAATGGGTGGCACCTTATCTAGGTGTGTAACCTGAATTGTGCTCTATATTTTCTGGTAAAACAACAGTCACAATTCGAATTAAATGAAATCTTATTAGAAACAGGTGTGTTTTCTGTTTATTTCAAATATCACCACTGAAATCATATTTCAGTCATATACCATATATAAGCAATTTCATTCAGCTAAACCATTGTTTTTTAAGACAGTTCACTATTTTCTCTCACACACAAATAAAATGTGCAGGGAGTTGCTATTGTCTCACATTTTACCTTCCATTCAGCATTTTCTTCTTTATTCCAACTGACTACTCACAGATAAGGTTATATTCTCGTCCTGTCAGACGAGCTCCCATCCACGGTACTACGCGGGCGGGGACTCAGTGTGTTTGCGTTGTTTGGTGTTCATAAGTGAGTCAGGTGTTGAGTCCTGCTCGCTTCTGATACCAGAACCTGGGTGCTCACAGACAGCTTTTGTCAAGCTCCTCTCATCTAAACCAGCACTTCCACAGGAAAGGTGGAGCTCATCACCTAGATGTAGCTCAGTTTGCAGTCTCACTCCAGCTTACTGGCCCCCAGCTGATTCTGTACTGGTACAGGGCAGGTGCTTTTCGATTCTCCACACTACATGCATTTTGATTTAATATCCAGCCATATAGCATCCATCTTCCACCCATTTATCCTGGTCAGGAGTGGGGGGAGGCTGGGGGGGGATGGATCCTATCTCAAACAACATAGTGCATAAGGCAGGGGTTTACCCTGGTGAGAATGAGATTTGGATTTCATCGTTTATTACAATCGTTCAACATGTACCACATTCACTTTAATCCCACTAAAACACTTCTACTAGACATTTTCAAATCGCTAATCTCTTCACAGCCATTCCATTGGGTAGACTAACATTTGCTGATTAAGATACATTTCATTGTGACTTCATTTTGCATTCATATCTTTCAACAATCATTTCCCAGGACATCACACAGTAGTATGTGATATGCACAAGATTTGTTTTTTGCTGATTGTCCTGCACTGAATTTAAATGTCACAGCTCAAACTCAGAAAATCTTTGGTTCTTACATGCATGTCTTATCTTATGTGTCTGAGTTAAGATCCATTGTCTCAATACATCAATTATCCATCAATAACAACAAGCACAAGGCACTAGACTGGGGTGCGGTCAGTCTCTCGCAGATAACATAAATACAAACACTCACACAGTTATGCACTTATGGCAGTTAAGAGACACCAATTAGTTTGACTGCATGTCTTTGGACTGTGGGGGAAACAGGAGAAGCTGGAGGAAAGCAGCACAACACGGGGAGAACGTGCAAACTCCACACACACTGGGGAGGTGGGATTTATGAATGTAGGAAATGAATGTATTTTGTAAGCACAGCATCTTACGACACAGTAATTTTACGTGGAACAACTATTAGACGTTAAAAGTACACCTGTTCAGAGATCTGTCACAAATTATGAATATACTCTCCCTAGATATTTTGAATTTTATGTCAATGAGAATGATACAAAAACTGGATGTTATACAACAAATAAAAAGATGGGCAAGTAAAATCAGCAGTATTTTATTTAAAATGTGAAATGTGAAAATAACAAAGAAGAATGAATAAGTGTAATGCAATAATATATTTCACACAGTAAGATACATGGCCTTCTTCTGTATATGGGACTTTATATATAATTCAATGTTTTCTAATGTGTAACATGAAAGCCAAGGGATAACTGTGGTACTGACAGAAAATTTACACAAAAGTTACTTGCACAATGACAGAAGCCATAAAAATGTATTTTTGTTGTTGAGGTTGGTCTGCTCACACCAGAGACTCAGAAATTCACTTACACTTATTACAGATGCCACTGGACTGAAAATAATTCCAAAAGGCTACCAGGGCAACAGTGTAAAAGCAGGTGGCGATACTCTCCATGAGCACATAGTTTGATTCATTGGCCTCAGTTAACGATATTACACTGACCTTTTCATTTAGCCTAAGTACACAGCAATCAGCTGTATAGGAAATTGCGGTGTTGTACTACCGCTGTCAGGAGAATCATTTAAATAACACTGTAAATTCTGCTGATCTGAATCTGCCCGTCTCATTCTCCAATGGGCGACATAAATATTGTGTAATAATGATAATTAATTCCACCGTGTTATCCTTACTTGTAATTATCTTCCAGATTTTCATCATAGCATGAAAAAGATATTCGTCTGTCCATCGCAATGACTGGAGCTGACAGACCTCCTCCGCCTGTCTGACTGTAACAATTAAACCGCCTTTTCCTGTTCAACTTCTATGAAACCCACACAGGTTTATAGTGTCACTAAATGATAAACAACTTGCACATTGTTCAGCAAACAATTACAAACAACGGCGTATTAGTTTTCATTACAAATGTGTTGTTTTTTGCATTTACACAACATCACATGCATGTCTGTTTGTTTAGATTCGTAATCTGAATGTATCCATTCATATCAGGAAATGTCATTATGTAAACAGTGTATTCCTATAAACAATGACTTACGAAATGATGATCGCATTACAGGGTCTAAATTTCACGATGCAATTGATCAGTAAAATTATTTTGCTTAAAGGAAACATTCAAAAAGTATTATGCTTATTTTTTACATAACAACTAGTTGCAAATGTTATCGCCGAACAATCCACACCTTTGACGACTTACATTTTTAATTTAATAAACGTGGGTGTGCTATATATCTTATGCCTTGTGAAAAAAAATAATTTCGCTAATGTTGTCGTCTATTTGGTGAAATATTTCACGTTCCAAATTATTTTTAACGAAAAAAACCGCAGTGGAGTAACATGTTTTATAAACACTGCTGTCAGAATAAGTACCCAAAAACATATAAACGTCCTTACCTTGGAACAGAGACCGCGCTCCTTATCGTCTTCAGACCTTAGGAGATGGTTCATGCAATCTGCTTTTATTGTTACTGTACACAAGTTCATGTCGTGCGGAAAAGAAAAGCATGTTTTACAAGAATCCTATTCAAACCAATTGATTGTTTCGCCCTACTAAGGCAGCTGCTGGGTTTAGATCTGTCCTTGGTTCTGAAACCCAGCTTAACCTCAACAGAACAATTCTCGGTCTTGACAATAAACGCTGCGAAGAAGTTGGTGACAGATTAGAAAATCGCAGAATTAAAATACAAGTAACGTCAGATCATGAAACTGCTGCTAAGTTGTTAGTGCGGTTTTTGCATAAAACACTAGAAAGTCCACTGCTGGCTGTCAGGTTCTGCCGTCCTCTCTTCTTCACTTGTTCCATAGATCTTTAAAACAACAACAAGCCATGCAGGTGTTTATTCTTTCATTACAAGAAGATAGTGTTTGTTATCTCGTGGTTGCTCGCAGTTCACAGGTTGATAAACACCGTTCTTGTAAGTTTCCGCACGTCCTAAACGACTGATTTGTTCTAGAAAGAGGATGGCACCTTAATTATCTTGACAATCCGTTATTATTTGCTTTATGGGGAATCTCATAATTGTACTTATATTAATGCTTTTTTAGAAATCAGTCGTTCGTCTCTTAGTTTCGCCTTACTTTCCTGCTATCAATGCAAGATTAAAAAAAATTATAATACTCCGTGGAGACTTATAAGAAGTGCAGCCACTACGCTACTGCCGTTTTTCATTAGGCAGAGTTTCTGCCTACAAACCAGCAGGTTCTCTTTCGACTGAATACCGAATTTCGACCAGACCGGTTATTTTTGGTGGGTCCTCGGCAGGTCCTGCGGTATGATCTGTTGATGCATGTATGCCTCCAAGCCACCAGCTAGGCGACAGTAGGTCTCCAAACACATGGTTTCGGAGCGGATTTGGGCGGGAACCCGCTGACATATAAAACTCCATCGCGTCTCGCGCGCTCCTTCAGTCCTTTTGTGCGGTCGGCGTCCATCGGCACCTTCCAGATATCACCATGCTGAACATCCAGTATAATGGCATGCAGAATCTGTCCATTGCAATAAGGCTGGTAAATTACAGTTGCAATAATGCGTGTCATCTCATTATTATTGGGGAAACGATTGTGCCGTAATAGAAACCTATTGCTGATTTTAACACAGAATGTCTCCGCCACCCTTAATAGGAAAAGCCGTTGGAAGTTGAAAACATAAGTCATAGCGATTTGTTGCTTTACCGTACAGAAGTAATTTTAAAATATAAGGCTATAAATAATATGGATACTGTGCGATTGTGCAGCAAAAATATATACTCTAAAAAGGTATTTATAGCGATAAGCAATGTATTTAACTATGAGGTGAAGATGCAGGTGAAGAACTGACAGAAATGCTTGATATATTTTCGTAAAACATCTAACCAAATCATCAATATATTTTGAATTTAATTGAAATAGTGGCATGAGTCTTTATTGTAGTAGTACATGAGATTAACCACTGTGTGGTGCTAATACCTTCGCTGTCAACCAAACGAAACCAGAACATAGCCTGCTCGACAGAGTACGGTTTCTACTACACAGTGATGCCTGATGCTTTTCTCAATTGATATTAAAAATAAACTGACGATAGCAATGCATCTTAGAACCACTAAAATCTAAGGGGAAAATCGGTCCATTTTAATTCCAAACACTTTAATAAGAATTTCAACTAGGGGCTGGGTGCTGCTTAGTGGGTTAGGAGGCTGGGGATGTGATTAGAAGGTTGCAGGTTTGAATCCTAGGATCAGCAGAGTGATTTTTACAGTTGGGTATGTGAGCAAGGCCTTTAGCTCCCAAATGCTGCAGGGTCTACATTTTCAATTGTGTACCACAATTGTGGGTAAATGTAGAAAATAAGCCTAACCCCGATCTAATGACTGCTGTATATAAAACATTAGCACATGGAGCAGGGAGATAAATGGATTAATACATACATATATTGCTGCCTCTAGGGCTGAGGGTTCGAAGGCCACCTATATTCTGTATTGTGGAGTCTGCATGCTCTCCTCATAGCATGTCTGGTTTGCTATCAGAGCCCAAATGCATGCATGTAAACTGGCACCTCTAAACTGACCATTGTATACTGTATGTTTTTTTTTGTATTCCATGTGATGGACTGACATCATGTCCAGGGGGCACACCCCTGCCCTATGCCACCTGAGGTACGTTCTATCCTCTACCTGCCCCCCCCCCCCCCCCCCCCCCCCATGCACAACAACAACATCTTGTTGCTCTGTGATTTTTTTTTATGCAGGTTTGAATACTTCCATGTGTGTATGTAAAGACTTCTTTTAAGATGCCTGATGTGGAACTTCAAAGATTAGGCTGACAGGATTTTTTTTTTTTAATCTGTACATAGTTCAGCTGCCTTGCTAATGTTTGAGGCCAGAAAGTTCACTGGCATTATGAAGCACTGAATGGGTTTTGCAGTCATGTTAATCCACAATAAAATGTGGGATTAATAAACGTAACAGTTAGATTCAAAGTGTAAAAGTAACACAAGGATTTTCAGTCAGCTAGCAAGGCACTGACTGCCAGCCTCAATAGTATTATCCATTTCTGAGTAGTCATATTAAGGAACATGAGTACAATCTTAACAGGATATGCAAGTCCTAATTGCATATCTATGATTTGCAGTAGGAAACCAGCGTAACGTTGAAACTCCACACACAGGACATGATTCCAGTGGCCAACCATGGAAGTGTGAAACATTTATGCTACTCACTGCACTACCTATGTCACGCCCGGCTCCGTACGATCCTCATGTGTGCCACGCCCACCTCGTTACCCCGTGTTTTTACCTGATGGTTCTCACCTGTGCCTTGTTCCGTTTGCTCTGTCTTTTGTATATCAGTCCGCGTCTTCCCCTGTTTGCCAGATTCGGCATTGTATTGTTACTATGTTCGTGGATGTCTGCCTGTTCGACCATTAAAACCCCGTCTTCCCGTCCTACTGGCTCTGGTCGCCTGCTTACCCGCTCGCCTCCACCGCAGAGCGTGACAACCTACATCCAGATATGGACAGAAATATGCATATAGCATGGCTTAGCATCTAATCACAAAACTAGGATTTCAGGGCTTTTATTTGATTATAGGCATATAAATCACAAAGCTAATGAAGCAATCCCCTTTTATATCCCATCTCTATAGATTTTCTGCTTATCATTTCCAAAGACAAATTTAAACTGCTCTCTGATCCCAGTCTTATGATGCTTTCGACAAAAATTTCTGCTAATAAATAAAAAAGTACATTCTTTTTCAGATTCTTTAAGATCATTGCACTGCATGACAGCTGTGAAAGGAAAATATTCGTATGATGATTGGTTGATGTATTATGTATGACAACCACTTAGAAATTAATCTTCTAAAAACTAATGGGTATGTATTTTTTAAATTGTCATCTACATAATTTGAATGTTACACAATTTACTATTTAAAGCAGTAATTGGCTCAATTTGCATTCCTTTTTTTCTGATTTGACCAAAAATCAAACAACAAAAATGAAATTCTTTGCATTTGCAACCGAAATACATTTTATTACAGACCACAAGTCAAAAACCAGCTCTGAACAGTCCAAAGTCAAAACACTTAAATATATCTTAATAATGTATAGGTCACTATTAACTGCAGTATAGAAAAGGTCATGACAGAAAAACATTAATGATTAGGACTACAATATTACAATGGTGAAACACAAAATACAAGTAACAGAACAGAAGGGAACATAAGAAACACTACAGGATATTCCAGAAAATGGGGAGAATTTCTTTTATCTTCTTTACAAACTATACTATGACTAATTATAAATGAAGGCTCTGTTAAATTTGATTTGTCAAGAAAAGGTGCATGCAAAACCAGACTGGTAAAGTACAGAAAATAAACAATTGATCAATCAATCAGTTTTTAATTAAGACAGAATTTAAGAATATAAAATTGGACCCTTTTTTAACCAGTATTCTTCCAAAACTATACTAGAATTGTGGAAAATAAATCTGGATAATGTATAGATATAGGCAACAGGCCTTTTCCCACATTACAATATGTATGGAATATATACATATAGTATATTATTATATGTATGTGTGCATGCGAGCAATATATATATACGTGTGTGTGTGTGTGTGTGTACACACACACACACACATACACACGTATACAGAGAGAGACAAAATGACACCATGCTGTTAACATGTATTTTAAAACATTAACATTTAATGTATAATCAGCATTAAAGAAAAATAAATTAGAAAATCATTTAGATTAACACTTTCAAATACTTGTTAATTTTAACTGCAACCTTGAAACAACTAATTGCATCTTCAGAAAAGGTTTTTTGACTGACAAAAAAAAATAGTTAACATTACAGGTTGAAACTACTTCAAACCATTGACATTTAAAACATTCTCTTCATTTACTGAATTTCTTTTGTTCATTTAACCCTTACGAACTCCAGCATCCATTTGAGAGAGGAAGTTTCCTGTTTTACACAAAAGAGGGACAACTAGGTGATAAAGAGAAGAAGTGAGAAATTCTGTTCCTCCAGACCTGAAGGGTATCATTAGTGGGCTATAACAGATCAGTGTTGGCACACAGAGGTAGCCATTGTGCATGTCATGTCATTGTAAGAGCAAAGGCTGAGATTCATTAATAGCTTTCCATGAAATAAAGAATTCAAACCATATATGCAAAGATTTCCAAAAGACATTAAACAGACACTCTCCACTGACAGCTTCTTATCCTCCTCCTCACTTCATCTTATTCTTCCTCTTCTGCTACTGCTCCCCGTTCCTCAAATGGGTTTGTGGGGACCTTACCACTGGGCATTTTGACCTCAGGGTCTATGGAAAGGTCTTTCCCCTCTTGCAGGTCTAAGTTCAGCTCCTCGAACGATGAGCTGCTGTCCACAGACTCGCCAGCGCTCTGGTCACCATAATTGTCTTCATCCCCTGGCTCCCCCGGAGGCACAGACGGTACAGTGGACGGCGCCAGCGAGGTCTCCCTGCTGTCTGACATGACCATGTGACTCACAGAACTGACCTCGCTGTTGGAGTCCACACCTGAAAAAAATGGTTTTAAAAAAAAAAAAAAAAAAAAAGGTAAGAAGCTGCAAATGTGTCAGGTCACATGCCTCAAGTAGCAGAATCATCCCGTCCTAAATCTTTCGTTCTCACCAACACTACCAGTTACTGTGATATTTTCTTGCGAAAAGACATATCTAATACTATGGTCTGCTTCTTAACTGTTTATAAGCAGACCATTAAGGCTCAAGTATAACTAATTTCTAAGTATGCTTACTAAAGTGTTGTATTAGTTACATGTTTGTGCAAGCTCTTTAGTAAATACTTTGTGAAATAGGAGAAAGATATCTTTGTAATACATCTCTAAATCTGGCTGTAAGTGAATCATTATACAGTGGTACCGCGGTTCTCAAACTCACTAGAACTCGAATTTCTTGAAAGTCGAACAAACCAGTTTGACCTAGAAGTCGATCTGAATATCATAAGCCGAACCGTGAACGCTGACCTAATATAAATTGTACGCGCCAGGAAATGAGTAATACTACAATGCAATTCTTACTTGAATGCCTTCTTCACAGACTGGACGATCAACCAAATAAAGCAGCGCAACATTACAGTAACTAACAATAAATAAACCACTAACTTACATGTACTATTAGAGCATTTATTTCATTTATTTACACTTTATTTTACCAGGTAAATTAACTGAAAACCAGTTCTTACTGCTTTACATGATATTCGGGAGAAATAGCAGATTATACATTGGAACCGCCTGGGATACAAACGCTATGCGTGCAACTAAACACTTCAGCCAATAAGGGCAAAGCCGGGTGAGAGGTTGCAATGCATCTAACCATAATGCATTGCGTCAGGATCAGAATGCGTTACTTTAAGCCATCTATGGCTTTAAGCCAGCGCTGTAAGCAAGTCGAACGCACCCAATGAACGGACTGGGGAAACAAACTGAAACGCGGACTTAATATAGAGGACTAATGACAACAACCAGAACCAGCTGATCACATGGGGATCCCACACGAGGTTAACAAGGGGGGCGCGGCACACGGAAGGAGCGGACGATCGGGGCAGGACAGGGGTAATGTTGGGATAAGATCTTTATCATTTTGGAAGCCAT
>JAODLC010000113.1:25926791-25940009 GCA_026781145.1 Hippopotamyrus pictus
ACCCAGGCGGAGACTCGAACCCAGGTCCCAGAGGTGTGAGGCAACAGTGCTAACCACTGCACCACCGTGCCACCCCAACCGAGGTACCACTGTATTTATATTTGCTAATAAATTATGAAATGTTTAGTAACAATTTATTAACGGCTAATGAACAGACCTTAAACTAAAGTGTTACTCAGATTACAAAATATTCCAAATTCACTGCCTCCTGTGTGTTCCTACATTTTTTACATCCTCTGTCCAGCTGTGTATTAAAGACTTCCTGACTGCGGAGTACCACAATCTGGTTTACTCATTCTCTATCGCCTAGAAAGGTGCGATTATTAGTCCTATTCTAAAATATGTGAGGCCTGAAAGATGAATGTTCTCTGACAAAAGGCCCAGTTAGAAGCTTCTATTTTTCTTTCCTCCATAATGGATGGTTTCTTTAGTCCATCTTCTTATATTACTTCTATTATGTTCTGTATTATGTCTTACTGTTGTCTTCATTTGTTAAGTGCTCTGTGGTAATTTGTAGATAAACTCCACAGGAACAAAGAAGGAAAAAACTGAGGAGTGTGAGGTCCCAGCAGAGAACTTTCTTTGCTGCCACAGCCGAATGCCAGATGGGAGAGAGGAGGAGATGGCTATTGGGCCTGAAACAGTGGTGACCTAAGGCCCATGAAGAGGCTGTCCTATTCCCCACCATGTGCTCACAAAAATGTTAAAAGATTCTATTCTTAGCCATCCATGCCATCCTGACATTAAACAAAAGGACACACACCACCGCACAAACACACACAGCACAGAAACTCTTCAGCTGAATCTGGTAAACTGCAAATATTACATATTTTATTAGAGGTATTATGCAAAGTTATATCTTGACCATAAATCATTAAGGAACTTGCATTAACATACCAGGAAAATGACAACAGAGTGACAACTGCCTATAAACATGCTCATGCTACGTACCTCAATGCATTAATGCTCATACACACAGCAGATATTATCAGACAATAAACAGGTACCTTGGCTTTGTTTACTAATCATAGTGCCAGATTTTTGTATATTTGTGTTGTCACAGGTTCAGACTAAAGTCTTTTAATAAAAAGTCAGGAGAAATAAAATATTTACATTGGATTGGGGCAAGATTTATCCTTGCAGCTACAGCTTGTCAAAAACTATTTCGAAAAGCTTGACGTACAGTAATAGCATACACCTTGAGTATGTCATTTCACCAAAAGTCTAATTCCTCTATCCATCTCAGTTTTTTCATGGAGGGTCTCTTGTCATTGGATTTCAAAGACCATGGCCTGAAACTGCCTCAAATTGCAAATACAACATTCCAGCACAATCTGGTCAGAGCCTATAGAAAAACACTCCCATGAACCAATTATTCTTACACAGTATGCAACAACAACAACAAGAAAAGCAGGAGGACAGCAATTTGAAGCCTTGCATGAGCTACTATGCCCTCACAACTAACTGTGGTCTAGATGTAATTGTTCCAATATTTTTTTCAGATCCACATAAATTGGAAGAGTTCCAGGGTGCCTTGACAAGCCCTGGCTGTTTGAATTTGCTTTATTAGCCATACGAGATTGCATATAGCGGGATTATTAGGGGACCTTTATTTAGAACAAGACACATTTAATCAATACACCTCCAGCACAGTCTCTGTGCTACTGTATTCTGTTTATTAACTTGCTTTCTCCCTTAGATCCTGTGTCACCCTGGTTTTACCCTGTTTCAAAGGTTTTTCCCTGCCATGCCCTAGGAATTGTACATCAGGAAATTTTCATAACACCTGCTATTATTGAAGGAATGTTTTTTGTATTTTTTATTTATGTTGGGTTAATAATGTTTGTGGGATGTGTGGAGCTTCAAATATGACATCTAAAGATGTATAGAAAAATAATTTTTGAGTTTTCCCATTAATATACACTGTCTGGCCAAAAAAAAAGTCACACACTTTAATATTTCATTAGACCGCCTTTAGCTTTGATTATGGTGCACATTCGTTAATGCATTGTTTCCTCATGCTTATGCAGCATCTCGATATTTTTTTTCATCCAGGTTTGCATTAATTTCTTGTTGAGACCTTGTATTGATAATAGGTGAGTTACACCACTCTGTACAGTCTTCAGCACATCTCAAAGACGTTCAATGGGGTTAAGGTCAAGACTCTGTGGTGGCCAATTCATGTGTGAATATGATTCCTCATGCTCCCTGAATCATTCTTTGACGATTCAAGCCCGGTGGATCTTCACAGTATTGTACTGGAATGAGCCCATGCTTTTAGGAAAGACAAAATCCATCAAATCAGTAGATTCAGGTACTCAGCTGACTTCACTTTATTGCTGCATAACGTCGCTGAGCTGTAATAATGAACCAATCATTGGCTCTTAAGTACTTACTGATTTAAATTCAAATGGGGACTTTATTTTGTTCAGGCAATGTAGAACAACATTACAAAGTAAAGAGAGGAAATATGTTCTTCTGCAAGACAAGATGAGTTTTTGAACCTATTTAAAATGATATTAGTTTACTCCCCTAATAAAAGGAGCTTTCTCAGACCAAGCACTCCTACAAACAGAACCTATTACATTCTTTATTAGGCATGAGAAATGAATAGGCAATCACTCTGTTCACTATTTCAAACATGAATCAAAAACTGAGACACTGATCAAATCTCAATTTGTTTTAAAAAATGGTGACAGGGAATTCAACAAGCTGCAAAAAATAAGTCACAAAACTATTTAACCAACACAATTAGAGCAGATACAAATAATAATGATTTCTTATGTGAACAACTGTACAATTTAACAATTTTCAATGACACATTAAACTGAAAACAAAGCAACAAACTGAAAGGTTTGTTAACTACAAATTAACTACAGGCCCCATGCAATCATCTTTCAACCACTGGGTCAGTGTCACAGGGACAACTGAAGCTTAATCCATGCAGCATAGTGCAGAAGGCTGGAGCAGACTCTGCTAGGGTGCACCACAGAGCATATAAACACACACACAGACAGATTAGGTATTTATATCTTTGTGGGGACTCCCCATTCATTTCTACGGGCCTAACCACAATCCTAACCATAACAACCTTGACAACCTTTTTGTCCCCTACAAGGTCAAAATAACAGGTTTTTATCATATTGTGGGAGACATTTGGTCCCCACAATGTGATACATACATGCCCCCCCCCCCCACACACATCAGGCAATTTAGAGTTGCCAGTTAGCCTAATTGTGCATCCTTGGGCTGCAGGAGAATACATGGCACAGGGAAAACATGCAGACTCCAAAGAGACAGAGTGGAGGAGGGATTTGAACCCCGAACCCTTCAGGTGGGAAGCAGCCACAGAGCTACCCACTGAGTGACTTTACTGTCCTCTATGTTTATATTTAATTCAGTCTTTGCTAGGGATGTAACAAAAAACGTAATATAAAAAAAAATACCTTGAAACTGTTGTTGGACTGTTATATGAACCACAACATCACGCGGTTATTTCGCTCGTATAAGCTCCGTCTCAAAAAATACATACTACAGTACGAATGTTTTGTGCTCTATTGGCCGTGCACTGTTTTCACTCATTATTTAGTGCAGGGGTGCCAAAACTTTTTTGGTTTGCTAGCTACTTATAAATGATCTACCTACTATAAAAATGCAAAATATATATTTATTTATAAATATATTGCGCATTCTTTATTATTATTAATTTCACTTTGTGATAAAGTATTTTTGAATTGAATTTAATCTACATTGTACTGCATGACTGCAGTCCAGACAACTGGGATTTTAGTTCCTTCACTTTTCTCTTTCTCAGCTGGCTTTTTGGAGGGAAGTTAATGTCGTAGTTTTTATGAACAGTGTGAAAATGCCGCTCCACATTTCCCTTCTTCGGAACAGCAGTGGTAGACTGACAGATGTGGCAAACGCACTTCGAATATGACATTGTGAAAAAAGTCCTCCTCCCATTCCGTATGAAAGTGGTAGGTTTTTGCTTCTTACTTGGTAAGAAGCTCCCCCATTCATTTTTATGCCTTAAGTTCAGTAGAAACAAATAGGAGGCTAACTAGGTGACTTGGTAGTTTGCTAGAGTTTTGCAGCAGCTGGCGCGGTTGAACGTGCATGCGTGGTGTGGTGACCCTTGTGTCAAAAAAAGATCAGATGTCAGACTGGTTGTCCTGCATGTCAATCAAGTGACAAATGTCATAGTGCGGATGGATGACAGGCTATTATCCATCCTCTATTTTTCATGCCAAGCGATCTACCCGCACTACCAGTAGATTGCGATCGACGTATTAGGCACCCCTGATTTAGCGTGTTAGTATGTATGGGCGCGGCCTATATTTCACGTGGTGAAAACAGACCAGGTGGAAAAATGTCAGAAAACAACTACTTCGATATTGCAGATTGGGGGCGCTCCATCATCTTATAAAGTTGATGTGTAGAAGCATTTTGGTTTCCCCGTTTTAAGAAATAACAAGAGTGAAAAGGAAACTAACACGACACAATTTGCAAATATCGCTGAACGACAGTCCGCTGCATTACGGGAAACACATCTGATTTGAGAAGCCATTTGGCACATCACCGCCCAGAGAAGCTGCAATCACGACCTTCTGTGAGAAAAAGGCTGCAACCAAATCAAATGACCAAATCTACTCTCAGCTCCTTTCCTTTTTGCAAAACAATAACCTCCTTGAACCACTTCAGTCAATTCCACAGCACGGAAACCGCTTTAGTTAAAGTTCTAAATGATCTATTAGTTGCAACTGATACTGGTGCCATAAGCCTCCTTCTTTTGCTCGATTTAAGCACAGCCTTTGATACAGTCTCACACACCATTCTCATCCAGAGCCTCCACAATCTAGGAATTTGTGGGGCAGCGCTTAACTGGTTTATTTCCCATCTCACAGACAGAAAACATTTCATTACCCTATCCAGTCAAACTTCAGACATATCAGCTGTCACACGAGGCGTCCCCCTGGGCTCTGTCCTGGGGCCACTGCTCTTCATCATTTACATTCACCCTCTAGGCCAGATCTTTCACAGCTTTAACCTAAATTTCCAGCTTTACGCCGACAACACCCAGATCTATGTTAGCTCCAGCTCCATACACACCCTCCCACTTGCACATATAGAAACCTACCTCTCTGAAATCAAATTATGGATGAGCCATAATTTTCTAAAACTCAGTAGTGATGACTGAATTAATTGTCTTTGGGACAAAATCCACACTAAGCAAAAAGCCCGATAACCCTCAAATTGGACCACACTACCATCCCTCCATCTCCTCTGGTCCAAAACCTTGGTGTCACCTTTGACCCAACCCTCTCATTTGACGCACACCTTCGCGCCTTAGTAAAAACAGCTTACTTTCACCTCCGTAACATCGCCCATATTAGGCCATACCTTTCAAACTCTGCTGCCGAGTCCCTCATTCATGCCTTTATCTCTAGCCGTCTTGACTACTGCAACTCACTACTCGCTGGTATCTCTGCTACATCTCTCCATAAACTTCAGATAGTTCCGAATTCTGCTGCCCACCTCCTTACTCACACTCGTTCCTACCAACACATCACACCCATTCTGCAGAGTCTGCACTGGCTCCCTATAAAAGAGCGCATCCACTTTAAAATGCTGCTCCTGACATTCAAAGCTCTAAATAACCAAAGCCCATCATACCTTACTGAATTGCTTCTACCCTACCAGCCTCCCTGCAGTCTTAGATCTTCCTCTACTGGCTCTCTCCTCATCCCCCATCCAAATCACATCGCTATGATGACCATGCATTCTCCCGTTTAGCTCCCCGCCTTTGGAACTCACTCCCTACTGCCATTTGTTTATCGACCTCTGTTTCAGATTTTAAAACCAAGCTAAGAACCTCTCTTTTTGCTAAGGTATTTAACCTTCCCAATGCATAATGTGTTATGTGTTTTTTGTGTACTTCCACTGTAAATGTCTTTGAGTTCATGTAAAAGCGCTATATAAATAAAATTTATTATTATTATTATTATTATTATTATTAAAGGACACTAAAAGAAACTTTTTTTGCCCGACTTGCCCATAATAATCCGAGAGGAAATTACTAAATGCATCGGTGAGTACATAGCAAAAGATTCAAAGCCGTTTTCTGTGGTTGAAAATGATGGATTTCAGAGTTTAATAAATGTGCAGGAGCCAAAGTACACTATACCATCGCGGCCACAGAGTTTAGTCACACAATGATACCAGCTTTGTACCAACAGACACTTAAGTTAAGGTAAAAGAGATGCTTAAAGAAGTAGAGTGTGCCTCGATAACCACAGATGGGTGTCATGTAATGACTAGTGAATGGCAAATTAAAAGTTTTGTTCGACAAACACGGCCCATTTTCTCATCACATACTGGACTAACCGTAGCAGAGATGTTGAAATTGGCTGTTTTGGAGTGGGAACTCGATGTGACAAATAGACGTAATCATCACAGCACTGCAGTCGTTACGGATAATGCGCGGAATATGGAAGTGGCAATGTGGGAGGTCGGGCTGACCCCTCACGTAAAATGTTTTGTACATGCTTTAAACCTTGCTTCACATGCAGGTTTGAACGTATGCCGTGTTAGCCGCTTGCTTGGTCGAGTAAGGCGGGTAGTATCGTTTTTTCACCGCAGTTCGACTGCCTCCGCTGTATTGGCCACCAAACAGAGAACGTTAAAGCTGCCAACGCATAAGCTGATCATGGATGTGGTCACATGATGGAGCAGCTCGCTCGACGTGCTTGTGCGCTACCAGGAGCGACGGCAAGCAGCTGCTACAGCGCTACTGAGGGACGAAGTCAGGCGCAATGGACGTGACACAGATACTTTGGACCCAACTGACATCAGAGATGCCGAGGACATAGTAAGGCTTCTCACACCACTTAAAAAAGCATCCGCCATGTTGTGCGATGAGTCGCGGCCTACAGTCTCTCTTATTGTACCCCTCAAGCACACGACAGAACAGAACATGTCATGATCACCATAATCGTGCAAATGAAGTGAGCCATACTGAAGGACCTGACTGATCGATACCAAGGGGAGCAATACCAGTTTCTGTTTGACCTCCGTTTCCGTAGCTTGCGGCAGCTAAACAAAAAAAGAGAAGAAGCTAGTATTCAACAGGCTGAAAATGAAATCAACACGGATACAGAACCAGGTATTTATTTCCTCTTTTTATTTATTATTTATTTTCCACGTTGCATTTGTGAACTTTTTTCTACCTTTGCTTGCTTCTACAGAACCCTAGTCAAACACAAGGGACAGCAGCTGCACTGACCAGTCCCTCACAGGCTGCAAGACTACTTGAGCCTGGTGATGACCTGTCACACACAGCAGATGATGGCGAGGAAGAACTGTCTCCTCCAGCCAAAAAGACAGCACATGAAGATCTCCTTTTTCCCTTCTACAACAGGGAACATTGTAAATGCCCAGAGACCCCAGCTTCTACCTGAAAATGTGGACATGCTCAAATTTTTAAAAAAGAACATGTCTGATAAATGAGTTAATGTCTTTGTTGTTTGTTTAAGTTTACTTGAAAAACTATAGTGCTCTTGATATTTTATTTCAGGGTCAGATCTCCTTGTTTGTTTAATTGTTATACAGTACAGTATGTGACATTTAGTGGTGCTGTTCTGGTCTGTTAAAAATACCTGACCAGTCAGTGTGACTTTTGTTATAATTAAATGATCCAGCTGCTGCATTAAAAATTAATATTTTATAAAGGAACTACTGACTGCTTGTTTTCGTTTCATAATTACATACATTTTTCAGTCATTCATTGCAAAGGACAATTACTGCTAAGTTCTGGCAAATGCTTAAGGTCATAGCTGGATATTTCATTAATGAAGAAAAGCAGAATCACTTTATGTTAAAAGGAAGAACTAATTTGATATAAATAAACATGTTGAATATTAATTATGGGTTTTTTTCTTTTTAAATATCATGATAATTATCGTATTGGTATCAATACATCCTTAGTCTTTACTGCTTCACATGCAAATACATCATATAGAGCACATCCATTATAAGCCCCAACAAACAAAAACAACTTCAATCACTTAATACTGTGGAATACTGTGTTAACCTGAGTATGCATTACATGTACTGAAAATAGGCACATGGAAAGCAGATTATTTCAGAAATATTAGCATGATAAACACACATAGTGTATGCAGTGTCAAGGACACATTAAACATAACTGCCAGAATTAGGGAACATTTACCTGACCATATCAAACCAAGAAACTTTTCTTTACACCCAAATACAATATTTTGTAAACATTTCAGTAATACCATGGCTGAAGCATAATTAGACGGTAAATACATGATTTTATCCCAGAGTGACATGCAGACATTAACATATTCAACTATATGCACACACATGCTATTAACAACCATACAATAATGTGTAACAGGTACAGCATCATTTTAAATAAGTTGGCAGCGACTTAAGTAACAATAACTATAATATTATAATAGCTATAATAACAGTGAGACGCTGAGAGTTCGGAGTGCACCACTAAAAATAGCTGTAAGTAAATAACCTTGTTATAGCCAATTCAGCTTCAGTTTTTATTCTGCATAGGTCTGCATTAGTCACCGTAACACCCACATCCCCCCAGATCTATTTTTTGTTTAATAAAGAGTGATCATTGTGCAGCGGAAAATAAATACATTATCCTTTTTCATATTTCATACGAAACTGTGGCTAGAGATGTGGACATACAGAACGGTTTACTATGTTGGTAAAGATAAAGTGAACATCACTTCTGCCTTGCAATTCCCCAAATACTGCTTGAAAGTGGAGGTTTAGAGATTCTGATAAACGTGAGCTGAATGCATAAAACGTGTTTTTAATGCAGCTGTTACAACAAGTACTATAATTACCATGATTAGTGACACTGACGGTGGACTTGGCTCGTGAAGCGACTGGAAGGGAACATGGTCCCACTAACTACCATGTTACTGCAGCTTATGCTGGAAGCTCACGCTGTTTCAGACTGTCTTAATAGATACTTGCAATCTGAAAAAGAGAGCAACGGATTCGAGGCAATTTCACTAGAGCTCCCTGCTCTCAAAACCCTCAGCACAAAATCGCAAAAAGACAATATGAAGCACCAAAATATAAGGTGAAACGGCAGTAAAAGTGGACCTGCATTACATGAATGCAATCAACTAGCAGCATAATCTCCAACTGTGTGCCCCAGTACTTGGAAAGGGAATATCCTGAATTAATAAACCAATGAGGCAAAACTGAAAAGACAATTCTCCCATCACCCTCATCATGAAACATATTCAAGGAGGGTTTAAGGTGATCAAAATATAATTCTGAGGAAGACGGGGACAAATGGGGGCTACGTGTTGGACAGGACAATGTGAGTGATCCCAAAACAGTTAGATCATCACAACTAATGATTAATTGCTCCACAGATGAATGAAAACAAATTCTTAAAATGAGCCTAGTCATCAGATGACCACTTTGTAAATTTTATCTCACAGGTAAAGCTTAATGTTTTGTAATGTGTAAAACTGTTTGTAAAATGTAACTCATTATAAAACTTTGAGTGCTAACCAATCTTTTCATTACTGATATTGCAGAACTGCATTATTCTACTTTTATTCTGCTAAGCATATGGCTTATCTGACAATCAGTACTACAACTCATGATGTAAAGTACTAGCTTCTTATTTTTTAAAAACAGAAACCATGTAAGTGCTAGAGATATCACTGTAGCAGCGCATATCAATTAAACATTTCACCAAATAACTGATAAATAAATGCTAAAAGTCCTGAAGCCATGTCTGCTTTAATCCAGGGCTATAACCTGGATGTATGAGATGATGATAAAAAATTGGGAAAGAAAGGCTAGTTACAAGTTATCTCCAAGAATCTTAACTCTCCGACTCATAGCCCATGCAGTAGGTCATAGAAAACTGCCAAAATGAATCTAAAGATGCATACATAAAATAAGGAAGTAAGAAAAAGCAAAGGTCATGTGACAAGTCACACACGCATACAAATGTCTGCTACTTGGATTTATGAGAAAGGTCTAACTAGTCTCACTATCATTTAAAATAATTACAAAGGAAACAAACATAGAGTTGTTGTTTTTTTGCAATGTCAATCTGGAGACCTTCCACACATCTACACATTGTACATATTTCACAACTCACTCTCTCTTGGTCTCTACAATGCAGCTCACTCACCGTAAGGAAAGACTTAAGAGAAACCTGACATGTTGATCACAGGAGCAACATTCTTGTGAAGTCCTACAGCTCACAGAGCCACTCAAGAAGCTCATCTGTACGACTGCATGCAAGATGATTGTGGCCTGCGGCAGAGTGAGCGGTGTGTTCTGTGACAGCCCAGTCGAAATGGAGAGCGAGACCACACAAATTCCATGAGGCAAAGGAAAGTGGTGAACAGTAGGGAAGACTACATTACTCCATAACTGGGATTTAAACTTAATTCATCATAATAGGCATGTTACACAACTGCAAATTTATAAGCAAAAATATTTGACATTTTTTTTTTTTTTTATTTTGTATTCTTTTTTATATAAAAGACACAAGTACAATGCATGCATGAGCAGCATTATTCAAAGTAAAAACAGAAGTATATTCTAGAATCCAGAAGCAAAACAACTGCAAACTGGTTATCCACAAAGACCACATAGCTTCACTAACAGGAAGTTGGTTAAGGTGTGGGTCAATCCCAAGAATTACAAGTACAGAGCAGGTCAGCTTGGGGTCATACTTTATTGCCAATAAATCTAATTTTGGTTTTCAGTGCACTGATATGTTTCTGCACCACAGCATAAGCAACAGAAGAATAAGCTTGGTCCAGCCTGTCCATTGCTATTCGTGGGGTCTCTGTCTTTTTGAACTTCACGTAGATACAAGGAACTGTGAAATAATTAGATAATCAACTGTTATTGAACAATTACTCGTGTCTACTGAAACTGCTGGCTTTTCTTGCACGTTCTTTGCTCCTTGTGAAATATATTTGCTTCTGGACTTTTTAAAACAACCACAGAGGATGACTAGAACAACATCTCTCTAAGGCACACAATGAATTAATAATCCCATCATGTTTATTAATTCTCCAAGAGGGGGTTGGACGTGCTGGATGTAGGAGGATTAAAGAGAAAACCGAATGAGCGGAAATACAGAGAGATGAGCGGCGTGTCAGTGTAGCTGAGAAGACAATTTCTCTTTGCTAGTTGCTTTATATAAAATACACTGGCAAATTACTAAAGTATTCAGGGTGGAAAGGTTTCTAACAAATAAACCTTAGCGAATATCCCACCAGCTGAAGGGAATAAAAGAACAATATCTGGACAGATACAGAAAACAGCTGTCTTACATATTTCGTATAATGTTAATTTAATAATAAAATGAAATGACAGTCACCCACCCAGAAGGTGTGGACCCAGGGGGAAGTTCCAGCTCCAAAAGCACATGCAGCTAAGCTTCATTCAGCTAGTCTCATCTCAAATAACCAAATCTCTTTCCTTTCCTCCAGACAAGTATTATATTTTCCGTTTTTATTGTATATTTTACCCCCACCGGCCCACCTCCACCAAGAGGAAATATTTATTCATGGGTCTGATTTCCCATTTTCTCAATGTCAAATCTTTCTGTCCTCATCAGATCTCGCTTAACCATAGCATCGTAGGGAAAAATATACACAGTCTTGAATGAAGCATTCACCTGTCACTGAGTTAATGTCTGAGTCACAGTTAACTTATCAAACAATTTATTTCGTGACAAGTCAATACCCCAGGCTCATGAACTTTGGATTATTCTTACCCAAAAGCTCAGTCAGTTTAAAAAATAACCGGCGGCTGATCGTTGCCCTTTGCTTCTTGCCAGTAATACTTGATATGTTAACAGAGACAGAACAATTACAGGCCTTCAAATATCGACTACATGGACTCTTACTTCGAAAAGAGTAACAGAAGGGTGATGCTTGCAGCATGACTCAATGACTCAAGCCTTTCGCAGTTAAAAGGACTGCAATGAAATATTAAATCAGTACTAGTAACTACTGGTAGTAATACTTATGTGTTGGTAGACAAGTGAAACAGAAACAAGTATTAAGGAATAAACATCTGGAAGCTGCAGAAGTACGAGCAGCAGGAGTGCAAGTCATACCGGTGATGTCTGTCCCCCTATCATCCTCAGACTCTTCAGCGTCCCGAGGCTTCTTCTCAGTTGTAGCCTGTACTTCGGGCACGTAAAAGTCACTCTGACGCGCCAACGGACTCATGTAGTAGATCAGATCCCCCTTGTAGATCTCCAAGTAGGGGTGCGCACAGAGCTTCCTGTCCTGGACAAAACATGGGGTGAGGAGTGAATGAGGGTTCACATTAATGAGCATTCATGTGTCATTGCATCATTTTTTTTAGCACAAAAGCAGGGTACACATGTATGTTTTTCCAAGCCTTCTATCACTGAATAATCTGCAACACCTCTTTCCATTATTGACTATCCTTTCTGAAGGAGATGCTCAGTCCCAACAGGTTCTTGAAACTGTCCCTCAGGTTGACCTTAAGATGCCTACAGGCCTGTTCCTGGAGGGTCATCTTGCAAGTTTTCTGGACTCCTGCAGCAAACCGCTAAAGACATGGAGGCATGCATTCTCCTGTGTTTAGCATAACAAAAGTGACATTGTTGCAGTTATTTTTTTGGAGAATGTGTACTTGCTTTAGGTCTGCTTTTTGAATACTTTTTTTTGTTACTGGCTGATCAGATACATAAACATATGATTTATATAATAACACCAATAACATCTCACATCTATCCAGGAGAAATGAGCACCTATAGCAAAATTACTTACACCAGCAAATACTTGACGAGCAGCTAGAGCCAATATTTCATCTTAGTAATGGATTCACTGAACATCCAACAATATAAACATCATGTGATGTGTGAGGATTCATTCTGATTTTTTTGATGACAGGAATTCTTATAAACCCAGGAACCATGATGCCCTTTCATTTAAAGAAAATGAACCAAGTGAGTCACGTGACACTTGGAGTGCCAATAAGTGATGCCATGCAAATTAAGTAATTTTCTTGAACTTGCACATAACAGATGAGGAATAAGGCAGAGGAAAGATAACGATTCCAACAAGCTCCACTGCTCCTTGAGTCGGGGTTGAAACAGAACTAAATACCACATTTGTTTCCAGTTGCCAGCTATATATA
>JAODLC010000113.1:25941740-25952864 GCA_026781145.1 Hippopotamyrus pictus
CACCTTAGAGAATAATGCTCTAACTCTAGCTTTGCTTACGTTGTAAAACTAGCTCTCTGGGAACAATAGTTCTATCGGATGCAAACAACATAAAAAAACAGCTAGCATCATAAGGGTGCACAGTCCACAAATTCCCACTACCTGGCACAGTGATCCTAGACTTTGACTTGAAAAAGGCAGTAAAAGATCCATGTTACTTTTACAGTTTATTCTGATTGAGGAGGTCATTTTTTGATCTCTGCATAAACTAAAATATGACAAGAAAGCAGGAAAGCTATCTGGTCTTTTTGTTATATAATACATAGACAGATAAACTTCTCCTAAAAGAGTTATGTACCAGGAATGGGTGGGGGGGACATATACAAGTTTAGTGTACATACAATGTAAAGGGTCTGAATTCTGCTCTGCTACCAAGGACTTAGTTGCATTTTAATCAACAGGCAGGCCAAGACTGGGCTTGAACTCAGGAGCCTATGACCACAAACACAGAGAGACTTAAGCCCACTAAGCCACACAAGCCAGTACAGATACTCAAAAACTTGCATAACTAATGGTAAGGAAAGAACATGCAGGCTTATCACTTAAAATCAAAAGAAAGGAGGTGGGTGGCTTGGTAGGGTAGTGGTTAGCACTGTTGCCTCACACTCCCAGGACCAGGGTTCAAGCCTCACCCATGCCATCAAGCACAACAACACACAGAGGAGCCTCTGACCACCACCCTCAGTACCACCCCCCCCCCAGCAGCAGGACTTAATAATAATACACAACCTGTAAACCCATCTTTTCCTCTAAACCAACAGGCAGGCCAAGGCTGGGCTTGAACTCATGAGCCTATGACCACAAACACAGAGACTCAGCAGGTGATCAGCTCACAACATATACCCAGGGGACCAGGAGGCCCCAGAAGTTAACTATACCTCTGGGTGGAAGGAGTCACAGGGGCCCTGATGGTTAACTCTCATTGTGTATGGAAATGGCCCAGGGGCCCTGGTAAACTCTCACTGTACGTGGAAAGGGCCACAGGGGCCCTGGTGGTCAGCTTGAGCTCTATATACCAGAAGCCTTCAACTCAAATCTAGTAACCTTAACTTTCCTTCAATGTTTTATATACTCAGTGCACAGCACCAGGTAGGAACCTTATGTCTCCAGAACCACCTTAACAGTTGTCGAGTAGGTGTCTGAAAATGCTGTTCTTTTTGCATTTGTTGCTTTTGTGTCAGCTTTAATGAGTCTGGTCATTCTCATATGACCCATCTGATTAACAAGGTGTATTCTAAGCAGCAAAACTGCCAGTGACTAAATGTCTTTCTATTAAATCACACCATTCTCTGTAAATTTGTACTACAGTGTATATGGAAATACCAGGAGGGTTGCCATGTCTGAGGTGCTAAAACGACCACACATCACATTACAATCACAGTTTCACAATTTTCCATTTGAAAAAGCAGGCTGCTTGCTTTGAGGCTAGATTTTAGTAGACTGCAGTTAAAAATAAATTATCAACATTATTATAAACAATTGGAATATGCACAAATCATACATACACATCATATATATGTACACTTTTTAAATTCATATATGAGTGTCAAGCCATAGTCTTGCCACAATCACTTACGCTTTGTAAGTGTGCAAACCTTGGATAATGACCTTAGCCTATATAGATAATGGGAAAAGGAGAACAACAGAAGTAGCCTACTGTTAATTCACTGCGGTGGCAAGGTCATTTGAAAGCTAACAAACACAGCAAATCTTTCTTGCATAAAAGCCATGGCCAGCATCTGAGCTTTGTGGAACTTAAAAGCAAAAGATAAAAACCTTTCACAGATGCTGAGCAAATGAAGGTGTGCAATTGTTACGGTGGAATAAGTTTTAAGTTATGCTGACAGTGGTTGGCGCTGTCAAATCAAACACTTATCAAATAAAAGAGCAGTAAGAGTAGGAGACGTTTCGGTGGAAGGCTACCTGTCCAATTTGCCCTCCATTCTGAGGAAAGTGGATTTTTTTCCATTCATCTTGTGACAAAACCAACATATAATAGGTTTCTACATTAATTGGGATTTGCTTGTGGAAGGAGGAGCTCCTATGTTTGCCCCCTATGCACAAGTGTATGACTGGCGAAATTGTTTTTAACAAACTGAGTAAGTTCTTTTAAAAGATGCCTTGAACAAAAGCAAAATTGTACCTGTTGTGACTGGCAACAAACAACAACAATAAAAAATTACAATTAAGTATGGTACTACAGTGACAAAATTACTTCAGGATAATTATGAAACTCAATGTGGATAATACACCAGCATTTTGGTTTGCATTGATAGTTGACCTCATGTCATGTACTGACGGCTTGTCTGAAAAAAAGTGTCACACTCCAGCTGACTTATTGATTGACATACTTAGTGGCACAATGAATCATATTAGGTACACAACACTTCTTAATTGTGATGTATGAATAGACAATAGCTAGGAAAACTACTCATCCACACACAGTACCATGCAAAAGTTTCAAAACAAATAAAATGTTTAAAGCTATTTATCTGGGAAGTAAGTGTATATTTGGTCAAAAATAAAAATACAATTTAACATTAGAACATACAGAAATGTACAATAGCACAGTATTTAAAAAAATATTTTCCAATGAATTTTTCCAAAAACTAACACATTTTGATAGACGTAATATCAGTTTTCACCAACATGAAAATTGTTTAAAAAAATAATTTCACTGCCTCAAACTTTTGCACATATTATATTTTGCAGTCAACACAAATCATGATAGACAAATTGGGAGTTTCAAGATTACAGAATAACACTTCGCTTTGACCAGAAACATTTTATGTTCAGTAGCTTACGTACGTTATAATGATATAGGTTACTGAATGATTATTGTGCTGGGGACAAAGGCTGAGATTTTAGCTGTGGTATAAATGTACTGTTTATGTTTGCAGATAATAAGTGTGTAAGCATTATATTACATTGAATATAATTATGTTTTCATTGTACCGTACATATGCTTTCATCTTCCAACAGGTCACACTGTATTCCAACATTGAGTTATGTATTTAAAATTGGCACAGCAGCTTAGTGGGTAGTATAGTTATAGTATATGAAGAATTTAAATCCTGCCTCTTTGTGGATGAGTGGATGGATGGATGTTCCATAAAAGGCAACAAATTGGAGGAGAACCAGCCAATATCAACGCATCAGACTATAAATATATATATGCATTTTTCTTCCCTAGACACCTCCCACACAAGCAATATACGTGACAGGCCTCTGGAGAAGTTCTCATATTGAGCGGCATGACAACAACATCCATTAAGCGTTAGAAAGGCTTATTGCCTTTACATGAGACAGCTTATCTGTACGCTGCAATTTTTTACACCCAACCTCCTTCACAGCCTCTGTATCTTCCACACACACACCAAGCAGTAATTGCCCCTAATACCGCTAATAACCACAGAAATCCAACACATTTGGTGGGGAAAAAAAGGAACTAGATGATGTTGGAATGATGACAATGTTTTTTCCAGGCACCCTGTCACCTGCCCCCCCCAAACAAAAACAATTAAAAACCTAATCCCTACTCCTCCCACATGCAAGGCTTGTGCGGTATCTCGTTTTTCATACTCCTATACAATCCACATTATACCGTGGTATACGGTATTTTGACAGTACTTTCAAAAACAATCCTATTCCATTATCTTGAGGGAGGTGTCCCCCAAGACAAAAAAAATTATCTGACAGGATAACGGACTGCTGCCTTTACATTTTTAGTAAATTGAGAAAATCGTCATGCAACCCCTACCAATTAAATAGCACTCCACAGGTTCAGAACCACGGAGCTGTACAATGTTACTGGCAAGTTTGAAAAACTACTTTTAGATTTCCTGTGTTTTCTGAGTCACCCTTCCCTTCCTTCGCTGGCACCTAGCGATGCTGCTTCGGTTCTGAGCAGCATTTGTCGCTACAAAAACTGAGGTGGAGATCTTATCTATATAATGTTTCTCATGAAGTGGCAATAATATCAAATACAGGACCATAAGAGCTTAAAATTCTTTTAATTATGTTCACAATGTCTTCTGAAGTCACCCTGAAGTCAATGTCTTCCCTTTGCTGCCACAAAGCAGTGTTGCTTCATTTTTCGAGCAATTTGCCAAAAAATTTGATATAGATCAGGTCCAAATCCTCTCCAGTATAATAAGTCTGCTAAGTTTAAAAAAGACCTTTCAAATACTTTTGCAGTTGTCATGCTAACTGGATAAGTGCCTGAGGCTGTCCTTTTCTTTGCTATCACTATGTGGTGCTGCTTCAATTTAGGGGAAATCTGCCTCAAAATTTGAGCAATGCCGGTTTGTCACCCATATAAAATGCATCTGCAAAATTTGAAAAAGATCCATCAAAAAAGTTATCGTGCTAATGGGGTCAAGGGGCTGAAACTGCCCTTTGGCATTCCTTCAGTTTTAGGGCATTCTGCCTCCATGTTTAATCAATACCAGTTTGCCATAAAATGCCTCTGCAAAGTTTTAAAAAGATTTGTCAAATACTTTTCAAGTTACTGCACTAACACAAATGTACCTGTTGCAGCAGCAGAGCAATTCCAAAACCATGTAATTTCTGAAATTGCAAAAATATGTTTATTAGAGAAAAAAAGTTTCACTGACTCTACAAGGGAATATGACAGAAATAATAAAGTAAAAAAAAAAAAATACAAAAAATTCCTTAGTGCTTAGTGAAGAAGTTGAAAAGACCCACGGAAAACATAAAAAAGAGCTCATTGGTTATTTATAACTGTTTTGTGACACAGTTGAGATTTTAGTGTGTCTCTGAATTCTTGGCAGCCTTCATTATTCTTTCCTCTCCCATTCATTTCCCAGGAAACTTTGTAGAATTGCCTCAGCAAACAATTGTTTAAGACGTTGGTTCAATTGTTTTTTTGACTGAAAAAATTATGTAATTTGTTTACGTTTTCCGAATTCTTTCCCAAATTTCCCTTTCTGAATGGAGAGAGATAAGGATTCCCTTGGTTGATTTTGGAAATGCAAAGAAAATATATTGGATTGAAATAAATTTTTTACACTACCAAAAAAATGGCGCAACAAAAAGTATACTGCATATCATAATGCAGATAAGTCCCAAAAATTAAGATGTTATGAAACATTTCATAGTGTTTTTTTTCCATCACTGTGACTGTGGCTTCTCAAGCTTATTCACACCGTCAGATGGGTGTACTTAAGAACATGAGTTTAGCTCTTTGTTAACAAGCAAATGGAACACACCACAGTGAGGCACATCTAATGGAAAGTTTTCATACAATGGCTATTTCTAAAAGGACAAAGGTCTGAGCATTTGAATCAGGGTTATTATTGTTAATGAAAATGAAAACTACCAATTTGGCCAGTAAATTCCATCATGTCTCACAAGCTATTGGTGTGTATGACATGGACCTTAGCCATCACTCCAGTTTGACTCTCCCTGCCGGCCCCTGGAGGATGGGCTCCCCCTTTGAGTTTGGTCCCTCCCAGGGTTTCTTCCTTCTCGGGAGTTTTTCCTTGCCACTGTCACCTATGGCTTACTCACTGGGGGCTTTATGGGGATGCTCTAAAGCGCTTTGAGACGATGTAATGTTGTGATAATGTGCTATACAAAAATTAATTTGTGTGTTGTTTGTGTTGTTTACACATACCAGCTGCTTCCAGTCATCCTAAGAATAACTATGTAAAGAATATATTATTTAGATATGGCATAACTATTCCAAAATTGATTCCATATCACCTCATTCATGATTGGTCTATACAGACACTCCTCTACTTACGAATGAGATATGTTCCGAACCGCTGTTCGTATCTTAAAATGTTCATAAGTCGTTATTCAACATTTTAAGGGTACATGCAAATACAAAGTACAAACTAGGATGCTGGAAGTACGCACGCTACTCTGCTGTGTGGCAGGAGTAGTGGCCAGAAGTCGTACTAGGCGGAATTGGCGCGCAGAAAAAAAAAAATGATGTTGCAGACAGGAAACGGGAGCCCAATTAACAAAATTTGGACTTACAGTCCTCTTCGTTCATACGTCTGAAAGTTAGTAAGTTAAAAGTTTGTAAGTAGAGGAGCGTCTGTATATTATATACAAATATGGTAACCTTTATTATTTGGTGATGCCAAACTTTGATGCTGTCTAAGGCAATTAAATAATTAAATTGTGGTTATTATTCCATGACAAGCATATCTAAAGATGTGATAGTACAATGAAATAGCATTGCAAATAAAGAAAAATCTGGATTTTAACTGCACTGAAAACAGAATATCAACACCCAAGAAATATAAGCATTGATATAGAACTATGTATTAGAACTTTGAATCTTGTTTTAACTGTAAATGTATCCAGAATATTGACTCTAAAATCAATAATCAATATTTCCTTGGTTGTATTATTGATTATTATTATTTTGTTATTAGTATTTACATTGTTATTATTATGTATTATTATGTATGATTAATAATAATGGTAGTAATAATAATACTTTACTGATCCCCATTGGGAAATTCTCTTTTCACCTGCCCCATGAGGCTCTCCATGACACACATGTAGGTGAGAGCAGGCTTGGCAGCAAAGGGCAGCCACTCATCGTGGCACCCATGGAGCTGGGAGTTACGGGCCTACAGGCGTGACTATTCTGCCAAGGCCGGGCTCAACCAGTGACCATCCAATCACAGGCACAGAGGCTTAGCCCGCTTAGCCACACACTGCCCTCCCTGGATTTGTTGGAGCAAGACAAAAGAATAATCTTGGCTAGATACAAGCATTTGAGAGAGTTACAGCCTGCTTTAGTCCCTAGAGACCATCTCATGTCTTCGTTTACCTAGCTCCACCACTATATTCTTCCAGTTGGGGCTGGGCGATATCATATTAATATTATATGGCGCATGCGCAATAATCACCAGGGCTTCAGATCAAAGGTGAAACATTTGATCTTTTAAAAGAGATAATTAAACCTTCACATATAATTTCGCCCGGCCCTACTTCCAGTATATATCATTATCATCATATTATTAACATAAAAAATTTGATACCTTTATATCGTTTTCAGCTGAAGGCATGCCCGTCCATCATACAGTTTATACTCCTTAGGAACCATTACCCAACGGTCTACAAGGCTTCACACCAAAACAAAACCACTTTTCAACAAATGTTTAATAAGCTTAAAGGATAGATACAGTATGACTAATGTCTAAGATGGCCTGAAGGATGGTTATGGAGGGAAAAAAGGCTGTTTAGAATAATACACAATAATAAACACAAAAACCATGTACAGCTTTGGGCAGATGGTTAAACACCATACAGCTCATCTAGGATACCACCATTTCATTTTTTGTATTTGAAAGTTTGTAAACATAACTGATATAAAAGAGCAGACAGTGAATATGCTGATAGTGTAATGGATAATTCATTAATTAAAACTATGCCAAATAACAGAGAATAATTCTAAGATAGTACAACCATGGTTCCCACTGAAAAGACATTCTTTTAAATAAGTTCTAAAAAGCAGGTGTGATTTTTCTCTCTGCTCCAAGAGCTTGCTGGGATTATTTAACGCACGTAGGAGACTTGTGTGGCTCCAGAAAGCAAGTCTGCACTGTTAGCATGTGAAGAACTAGATGCATCACAGAAGACTAACAGAGAACATAAGGCTATGCAAATAATGCAAGTGGTGGGGAGGTCCGATGCATTGTCATTGGGGAAGGTTGAATGTCTGAGTATTCCAAAAAGATTACTTAAAATACTGCAGCATACGCTATGCAAATAAAAACAGCAATAAGGAAATGGGGGGGGGGGGGGAACTCAATGTCTATTACAAAATAGAGTGAACTATTAAAGGAACCAAAATCTCAGATCCAAGCCTGCCCAAAGAGGAATTGATCAATTCTCACTGATGAAAAGTATAAATAATTAGTTGATATTTAAAAGTAACAGAATACATGACAGAACTATTTCAGATGACAGTAAAGACGCCCTACTAGTAAAGTTCTGTTGCAGTTCACTGGAATAATACATACAAATGTGTGTAGGTGTCTGTCCCCATAGTTTCTCCTCAATCAATGGGTTCTCAGATGCATTTTGTGCTGTTGTTTTCTAACACCCCATCATTCCTCTGCACCTGAAAGACATCTGCAGTAATCAAAAGCACACTAATTTCTTCCCTTAAGTGTGAAGCATGTGTGTGCCACTATTGTGGGTGTATTGGATATGAACTCATTCTCAATATTTAGAAAAATATTGACTAGGCTCAACTAAAAGGAGCACGACCTGGAGAAGGAGCAGAATGTGAACTGGCGAATGGTGATATATCCTTACTATAAATCACCATGTCAACTTATCCCTTTCCCTTCCCTTAATCTGAAAAAATAAGATAGCTTCTTTGTATACTGCTAAAACTTGCCAATATATCTGTTGAGTTTAATCATAATATTTGTGTAGTAATAATAATAAAAAAAATAACGGCCACTTAAGTTTGGTCCCTTTGGGCCACCATTACTTGTATTATGGGTGGGGAATGCCATGTTTCAATCCAAACGGCACATAGTACAACCAGATACTGTTGTGATGACAACAATGTATTCCCCAGACAATCCCATCACCCCTCCCCCATCTAATACCTATTTCTCCCATAGCCCCCAATGAAAATCTTTAGCCCCCTCATATGCGCACACGCACGCACGCACACGCACGCATGCACACACACACAAATACCAGTCACCCTTCCCCTAGTTGCCAATAAGCAGCATAGCTTCAATTTTGGTGCAATTGTTCTCAAAAATTTGCCAGGGCCCAGATTTTGACCCATACAATGCTTCTGCCAAGCTTGAAAAAGATCTGTGTTAAACATTTTGCGTTATCGTGTTCACAAGGTCAAATGTCTTCATCAATCATCCTTCCCTCTGCTGCCACAAAGCAGCATTGTTCCATTTCTGATGCAATTTTTCTTAAAAATTAAACACTACCTGATCAAGACCTATGCAATGTGTCTGCAAATGTTGAAAAAGATCTGTCAAATACTTTTTGAGTTGCTGTGGTAATACAACCTGAGGATGTCTATCGCTTATATCATTATTCTTTAATTTTAGTGCAATTTGCCTCAAAATTTGAACACTTCCAAACTTCTTTGATTCCTGGGGAAAATTCTGGTGCATATAGAAGCAAAAACACAGTGCACAGATTAATATATATTGTGCCAAACAGACAATGTACATAGATAGAATACAGTACATGGCGCACAGTGCCGGACTGCCTGCAATCCTAAATGTTCATACTTCTAGCTCAAAATCGCCAGGCAAACGTGAATTTTGACATCAGGCCTATAGGATAATAAAAATTAGATTTATGAAGTGTATTATGGATGTTAAAGAATTAATAGGAATTTCACTAAAGCTAACAATGCACTATTTACACTTACAGAATGCAAGACAGGGTTAATAGCGTTAATGAAAACATTTCCATAAACTGAAATAAGATATGAAAATGAAAACTATAACAAAAAAAATACTGATTCAGAAACCAACTGGGATAAAAAAACAAGATTCAAATACTTCATGTTACCATTTTTAAATAATATTTAGCTAAAGTAATTATTTGTTTATCTTTGGGCCTCTTGTACAATGCACTTGAACTAGGGCTGTGTGATATGATGATGATGATGATATGATATGATGATGATGATATGATATGATGATATACCGGAAGGTGAAATAAAAACGTCTAGCGTTTAATTCGTGGTGTCGCACAATACACTGTTTCCGGCAACATCATTTGGGTAACAGTTTCGCAAGGTTACACGCCACCACATGGGATGTGGCACTTGTATGGAAGTTTTTATTGGACTTTATTATTTGTAACCCACAGAAGACAATCCACAAATATGTACCACGATCCACAAATATTGAACTATCCACAATTGCGTTACATTTATGACTTTTCTCCTATTGATTTGTGGATTGTCTTCCAGTTCGGAGCCCCTAAGAGGTCAGGGAAAAAGTATTAAACCAAATAGTTTTGAGTTCACTTTATAGCAATAGTTTTGCCATCCCACTACCCTTGCCCACTTGCTATCTGCTGCATGACAGCAAGGATAAACCTAAATAATGCAGAGACGTCCTGTAAAGTGTGCGTAAAGCATTAAACTATGGGGGACAATGTAACTTTAATACTATGTCTTTTATATGTATTTATTAATAATTGCGCTGTGTTCATTCATTGCCAGCAACTTTAAGCAAGACAGCTGGGCTATTGAATGTGAAGTGCATTCACACAAACATTGAAATATATTGCAAATATTGATAACTGGAATCGGAAAACTGGATATAAAGCTAACTTAACCGCGGTGTTGGAGTTTTGGTTTAAACTCTAACTGGCTTCCGGGAATATTTCAATATAGATCCACACATACATTATCAAGCAAGACCACATTTGTGACCTTCCTCCATTTTATTTGTGGATTTTCATTTGTGTGCCAATTCCTACTGCAGTTGATTTGTAGAAAAAAATCCATAAATATGCGGTGCAGCCAAGAAATATATCGTTAACGGAATATGAGATGACATATTGGGGTATGAGATTTTGGTCATATCACACAGCACTAGATCCTCATATGTATAAAACGTATAGTATTCATTATGGCCAAATGTCATCTGCAGTCACCCTTCCCTATTGCTGTAACTTAGCGGTACTGCTTCAAATTTGTGTTTGTGTTGATGTTTCTTGCAATTAATACTGCAATATCTCTAAAGCAAAAATGTTGAAAATTTATCCAAAAATAATCTATAGCCAAACAGAACTTATCTACCAACAGTGTGTCAAATAAATTGATGGTGTTGCCAAGACAACGCAGCGCCGACAAATCACTTCCGCTCAAGATCATCTCTATGGAATCAAAAATATTCATTAGTTCTCAAAACACGTCAAGTGTTCGGCTAGCCACTGATTTAAGGTACAATAAAACCTTGGATTGCAAGTAAATTTTTCTGTGAGTGTTTTGCAAGATGAGTAAAAATTTTTAAATAAATTTGGTAACACTTTACTTAAAGTACGTGTGTGTAACGCATTATAGATACCTTCATAATGCATTATAATGCATTC
>JAODLC010000113.1:25952964-25970867 GCA_026781145.1 Hippopotamyrus pictus
ATGCTCTTTGAAGGCCTCATCTATAATGCACTATAAATACCTTCATAATGCATTATAATAGTCAGCATAAGCCATTAGTTATAATGAAAGTCGTTTACAAAATAACCCTCCTCCTCGTCTTCCTCACACCAGCCATGATTCGTTTCATAGGTAAAGTGCAGGTTAATTTGTATTAAATGTATTTTTACTATACAAACCAAGGCACCACTGTATTTTCCTAATGTGTCTTTTTTCTGGGGTTCTACATTGGTAAGCCAAAGCATTATGGCAGCCTCCACATGATGTGAATAATGTTGACTATCTTGCTAAAAACAGCACATGTCAAAGTCAGGGATAAATCAGATGGTTAGTCAACATTCAGTACTAGTAGTCAATGCATTGAATGCAAAAGAAATGGGCAGGGACCCGGATGACTTTGATAATGGCCAAATTGGTATAGCCAAAGAACTGGATATCTGCTGGGTATCCATTACACTACGTTTCAAAATATTATGCAAATTGTATTTAAGTGTCATAAAGATTAAATATTTTGTTTTTCAATTAAACTCATGGATGGTATTATGTCTCAGGGCTCTTTGGATCACCGAAATCAATCACGGACACCTGTGATAATTAGTTTGTCAGGTGAGCCCAATTAAAGGACAAACTACTGAAGAACGACGTTCCACATTATTAAGCAGGCCATCATTTTCAAGCAATATGGGAAAGAAAAAGGATCTGTCTGCTGCCGAAAAGCATGAAATAGTTGAATGCTTTGGACAAGGTATGAAAACCTTAGATATTTCATGAAAACTTAAGCATGATCATTGTACTGTGAAGAGATTTGTGGCTGAGTCAGAGCACACACAGGTTCGTGCAGATAAAGGCACAATGAGGAAGGTTACTGCCAGACAAGTACATGGGATTAAGAGAGCAGCTGCTAAAATGCCATTACAAGCTGCTGGTGCCTCTGGAGACCCGCGAACGTCAAGGTGTAGGATCCTCCAGAGGCTTGCAGTTATGCATAAACCTTCTATTCGGCCACCAGCCAGCAGAAAGGGCAGCAGTGGGCCCAGAACTACATGAAGACTACTTTTCAAGCAGTCTTGTTCACTGATGAGTGTCGTACAACCCTGGATGGTCCAGATGAATGGAGTGGTGGATGGTTGGTGGACGGCCACCATGTCCCAACAAGGCTGCGACGTCAGCAAGGAGGTGGCATGTTTTGGGCCGGAATCATGGGGAGAGAGCTGGTCGACCCCTTTAGGGTCCCTGAAGGTGTGAAAATGACCTCTGAGAAGTATGTGGAGTTTCTGACTGACCACTTTCTTCCATGGTACAAAAAGAAGAACCGTAACAAAATCATCTTCATGCATGACAATGCACCATCGCAGGCTGCAAGGAATACCTCTGCATCACTGGCTGCTATGGGCATAAAAGGAGAGAAACTCATGGTGTGGCCCCCATCCTCCCCTGACCTAAATCCTATTGAGAACCTTTGGAGCATCCTCGAGCAAAAGATCTATGAGAGTGGGAGGCAGTTCACATCCAAACAGCAGCTCTGGGAGGCTATTCTGACGTCCTGCAAAGAAATTCAAGCAGAAACTCACAATTTCAATGGATGCAAGAATTGTGAAGCTGCTATCAAATAAGTGGTCCGATGTTAAAATGTAACCTGACCTGTTAAGATGTTTTTCATTGAAATAGCTTTTGATTTTAGTAAATATGTCCTCCTAATGCTGCAAATTCAACAAATGACCATTTTCAGTTCTTTACAACCTATAAAATGTTTTGAAACTCTGTTGTGCGTAATAATTTGGAACAGTGCATTTTAAGTTTTTTATTTTTGAAACTTTATCATTGAGAAGTTTGTTTAGCAACATTCGAATTATACTCTAATGGTTAATGACGCGAAAATTATGCTGACTATCATTTGCATCGACTATTTAGGAATATCAGAGAAAAATATAATTGTGCATAATAATTTGGAACGCGGTGTAAGTATCTGCTTAACGGCAAGGCTTGTGGGGTGCTTATGGTATACCATTGTGAATACCTCCGGTTCGAAAAGGGGAAAAACCATGACCCGCTGTCAGGGTGTTGGAAAACCAAGACTCATCAGTGTGGGATGTGAACGAAGGCTATTCCATGTGATATGAATCAAGAGAAAGGCTACTACAGCACAAATCACTAATAATTTTAATGATGGTCACGGAAGTAATGTGTCACAACACAGTGCATTGGACTCTGCTGTGTAGCTGTGGATTGTACTTGTCTGTCCAAAGCATCTCACATATACTTGACACATACCCAGCCATTCACATGGTGCAACAGACAATAGGATTCATCTGAACAGGTGACATTCTTCCATTGCGCCAAGGTCCGGTACTGATGCTTTTTTTGCCCATTGTAGGTGCTTTCAGTGGTGGACCAGGATTAGAATGGGCACATTGACTGGTCAGGGGCTATGCAGCCCCATATGCAGAACTGCTATTTATATTAAGAAATATTTATTTTATATGTTTTACTTCATATATTTATATAAACAATACATGACATTTCAAGCCTAAAAGTACATCCCTCATGGCACTTTTATATGAGGAAAGGGGAAAAAAAGACATGTCTGTAACCATGCAAGCAGTAAAAATGGCTCATAAAGGCTTCTTCAGCAAGTCCCAGTCATGAGGGAGGTAAAGCGCTGGACCACCCAATCGGAAGCCACACTACAGGACGCACTCGATGACGTAGACTAGGACATGTTCTGTTTACTTTCATTAGAGTGATGCGCGAAGACTATGGTCCAGACTACGCATTATTACGGAATTTATAAGCAAATCCACCACGGCTTCGAGCGTCAACAAACTCAACATTCGAGGCTAATCATGCTAGCGCTGGTAAGTCGGCTAACGCTAGCCATAGCCTGCTAGCGGAGCACTGTGATGTCATCAGCTTCGCAGAGCGTGATGTGCGGAGGGCGCTGCAGCAGCTCAACACCAGGAAAGCGCCGGGGGGGCGGACGGAATTTCGGGGCGCCTGCTACGCTGCTGCGCCGACCAGCTGACCGGAGTCTTAACCTTCATCTTCAACGAGTCTCTGGCTCAGTCTGTGGTCCCCATCTGCTTTAAAAGGTCCACCATTGTACCCGTACCCAAGAACAGTAAGCCCTCGTGCCTGAATGTCGGTGGTCATGAAGGTTTTGAGAGACTCATTAAAGACTTCATGATATCCTGCATTCCGAGCTCTACAGACCCACTCCAGTTCACCTAGCGCCCCAACAGATCTACAGAGGACGCCATCTTTCTGCATACAACCCTCAGCCACGTTGACAAGAAGCAAGGGAACTATATGAGACTGTTGTTCATAGACTACAGTTCTGCATTCAACAAAAAAGTTCCCCACAGACTGTACACCAAGCTGAAGGAGCTGGGACTGAACAGCCGCCTGTTTGCCTGGGTCCTCAACTTCCTCACAGGCGGACCACAGGTGGTGAGAGTAGCTGGCTGTGTCTCCAACACCATCACACTCAACACAGGAGCTCCTCAAGGATGCGTGCTCAGCCCTCTCCTCTACACACTCTACACTCGAGATTGCGTGGCCACCCACTGCTCCAACTCCATCATCAAGTTCGCTGACGACACAGTGGTGCTGGGCCTCATCTCCACTGACGACGAGACGGCCTACAAAGGGGAGGTGGATGACAGTTCAAAAGGCCTGAAGGTCCCGCCAATATATAAATCCTTGACTGTTCTTAGTCTCTTTTCCGTCCAAATATTAAAAGCATCATCGATTATGGAGGGAATAAACATATTTACCCAAAGGGGCATTCTTAGACATCTCAAATAGGGCAAAAGCTTGTCTAAATTGTATCTTGAGGGAGTGTCTCACAATTGGACTAATGCAGTATGATGATATAGGTTCAGCGGGATGTATCTTAGAACAGGCTAATGCATGTAGGTAGAATTGTTTGCAGGATGCTCTCTCGAGTTGTAACTATGTGGCGTTATTCTCATATCTGGAAGAGTGAATCCAATATACAGTAGTATATTTTTAATGTCAGCAGACCAACAGTAATACTGAAAATTGGGCAGGGAAAGCCCGCCATGCAGTCAATGTCATTGAAGCACTTCCTTACATATATGTGGGTTTTTCCTGTTCCGAATAAAGCTAGACAAAAATGTATCTAAATTTATGAAAAAAGACTTGGATAAGAAGATAGTGATACACTGAAAAAGTAACAAAACCGAGGTTTGATATTCATTTTGACAACGTTTATTCTCCCCCCTAGTGACAGAGGAAGAAGATTGCAGAGATCTAAGTCTTTCTTTAAGCCATCTGGAAATGGAGGAAAATTGGCTTCATAGAGATCTTTAAACCTACGGGTTATCCAGATGCCTAAACATTTTAATTTACATGTGCATATTTTAATCGGGAGGGGTTGAATTGTGGTCAGCTGGTAGGAAAGGTCAGCAGGAATGAGCTCGCTTTAAAGTATGTTAACTTTATATCCTGATATGGTACCAAACATATTCAGCAGCTCCAGAATTTTTGGCAGACTTTTCTCTGGGTCAGTCATTTATATTAGCATGTCATCTGCATATAACGAAACTTTGTATTCAATCCCACCTCTTATTATGCCTTTAATATCAATACTGTTACATAATGCTATTGCCAGTGGCTCTATTGCTAGAGCGAATAGAAGGGGTGATAGGGGACATCCCTGTCTGGTGCCACGATGTAAATTAAAAAAAAAGCTGACAAGTTGCGAACAGCTGCCGTGGACAAAGAATAAATCGTCTCAATCCAATGTATGAATTTCCGCCCAAAACCAAAGCATTTCAAAGCATAAACCCGGTCAAAGGCTTAGTTAGAGGTAGTGACCCAGCTGCAAATGATTCTTGAAATACTGGAAGTAGAATACAATTTTGCATAGATTTGACTGCAGAATTAAATTCTTCTTCCATAAATGGCTGTCAAATGCCATTTGTTTATTTACTAATGGGATATTTAATGTGCTAAAAAAAAAAGACTGGAACAAACTGTGATCTCTATGTGATTCTGAGGTGCATAACCAGAGTAGAACCTATGGAAAACCTGGTTGATTTGAGAGTGGTTTACACGTTTGGCACCTGACTCATCTTTTATTTCAGATATACCCTGAGCTACAGGCTTTTGGTGTAGCTGGTGGGCAAGGATTCTTGCTATTTTCTCTCCATGTTCATAAATATTGTGATGCGTTTTATTAAGAAGGTTTGTTATATGTTTATTTGAAAGAAGGTTAAATTCCGTCTGTAGTATCAGTCTTTGCTTGTGGAGAGGTGGTCTAAGCAAGCATCCTGTCTACATTTGCAATGTCATCCGTTAATTTCTTAAGACGTATTATTTCCTTCTTTTTCTGTTGGGCACAATATGAAATAATTTGTCCTCTTAAATATGCTTTCATAGATTCCCATATAACTGAAGATGACATGCCTGGTGTTTTGTTATATTGTACAAATGCTGATATTTCAGATTAAATAAATTGAACAAAGCATTCATCACCAAGCCATAAATTGTTTAAGAGCCATGGGCGGTACGTGACTTGTGAGACCAGCATCTCTAATCTCATCAGCAGTGGAGCATGATGGGAGATAATTGTATGATATTCACAGTCAGTAACAATGGGGGGGGGGGGAAACGTTTATCAATAAAGAATTAATCTGTACGCGAATAAGTCTTATGAACATGGGAAAAGGAGGAGTAACACCCAGAAGTTGGGTTTTGAAAACGCCAGTCATCCGAGATGCCATATGTTTAGAGAAATAGCTCAATAGTCTGGGCTGCCCTAATCACTCTAGGTGAACTGCGATCTAGATGGGTACAATTCAGAAGTGGGTACAAGAAGTACAATTCAGGTGTCCTGCTAAGATGAGATAATGTGTATTCATGTCTGGTAAATGGGGAAAAAAAGTTGGAGAAGAAAGCCTCGTCATCCCAATTGGGTGCATATACATTAGCTAGAATAACTGGAGTCTCATACTGTACAATCTGCCTGTAACTATATAACTATACTGTAAACATACCTCCCAGATCTGTCTGCTTCCACCTTTGACATTGTAAATCATACATTTTTATTAATCAAAATAACCATGCCCCTTGATTTGCTATCAAATCTAGAGTATATATAGTGATATAGTTGTGCGTAAATGTGCTTCTTGAAGAAAGGCTATTCCTACATTAAGCTGGATAAGATGTAAAAGGACTTTCTTGCATTTAACAGGGTGATTTAAAGATTTAACATTCCAGCTAACAAAGTTTACTGGCTATCCTATATCTCTTATTAACTGTGTTTTAGCTATATCATTTGCAAGATCATTAGTGATTCCATATGGCAAGTGGAGCAAGAACATGTGCTTCAAAAAAAAAAAAAAACACCCAAATACCTGTTGCAAATCTAACGTTCTCCCTGTCACCTAGAACAAGGTGAACACCAAGCCCCTTACAATGAAATCAACACATATGTGCTTGTTATGGGAAACTCCAATTCGAGCATAGTGCTCTGGCAAACATTAAGTTTAAAGCAACAGGCGCTTCTTTCTGTAAGTTAACTCTGAAAAAACAATGCCCATATAAATACCAGTGTCTACTTAAATAGTAGCTTACGTCTATCATATTCACATGAAAGACAGAGATACAATATTAATACTGAGGAATTAAATGGAGAATGAAGACGTAATGCTTGAAGGTCTAGTGATTCGTTACAATCATTTTCATTTGTCAATACCTCAATAATGAGATGAAATAGTCCAAAGTCAGTATTTCAACTATCAGTTGTTGGAAGTGGGTCTGTCTTTATTGATGATATTCGATTTCACAAAGGGCATCACTTGCTTTGGGTCCAGAAAATCTCTCCTAGCCCAGTGATGCGAAACATAGCAGGATATTTTACTCCATAGCGAACATCTGCTTGACCTTTCAGCAGTTAACTTCGGTAAATGCAGACCTTGCCTGTGCCACGGAGGGAGGATAGTCTGGAAAAATGGAGATAGACAGTTCTCTGTATTTCAGTCCACTACACGCTTGTCTTGCCCGGTGAAGTATATTCACGCAGTCCTGGTGATAGTGAAGTTGGCACAAGGCCTCACCTTAGCTTTCGTCAGTTGGGGGGTTTGGTGCGATCTATCAACCATCACCTCTTTATCCATTCCGAACACTTTTTTAACAAATAACTCTCTTTTTCTTTTTAGGCCATATGTCAATTGTTCCAAGTGATCCAAATGATCTCTTCACATGATCTCACAGCCTGACACTGGAGCACGGAAAAATGCTCGCCGACAAATGCCTCAGCAAAGGGTGGGCTGGGACAAGCCAAAGGCAACGTCCTACGTCAAAAAAGTAACTGAACTGTTTTAACACCTGCATCTGTATAAAATGGGCTATTTCTAAAAACTTGCCTTGCCTTTAAACAGCCAGACAAGACTGACAAAGTGAGCCTTCCTGGAGAGGATGCAAAGAGAATCACTGGATCTCAATGCCTGCGACTCTCTGCAAACCAGGAGAGGCCAGGGCCGCCCTGTCTTAGAGCAGGAGCCCCTCTCAAGCTGCATGGCTTGAGTGAGATGTTTAAATCTGGGTTTCCTCAGTAAATACCCAGCAAAATTAATGGCAACAAATGTCTGTATGCTCTGGATGGGGTTAGAGGCAATAAATAATCTAATATTACACATTTGCTGTTGGAATGAGAGAGAGTACAGAAGGGTTCAACTCAGAGAAGCATTCAGCTCATGGCTTCTGTTATGGATACTGGTGACTGATCAATCACATCACTTCACAGGGCTGTCAGTCTATCAGGAACACTGGAGTCATTTTCTTTTGTCAAAGAAGCAACACAAGCCAGAAAGAAGAGAAAATAGCTACAAAACGGAAGATGATTTACATGTATACTGTAAGTTTTTTGGTCTTAAATTGCCTCAGGCACCTGTAATTCTTCAGCAGGTTGCAGAAAATGATTATATGACATCTGTTGTTGCTATAAGACAGTGGCTCCCAAGAACTCATCAAAAGCTAATCAAATCCTGTACATCAAAAATCAGATGATAACCAGCCTCACACTTGTGTGCCTCTCGTGAAGATATGTTTTAGAAGCAGTTCTGAGAGAAATAAAAAGTATTTTAAAATAACTGCAGACAGATATTCGTTCTCGTGCTTCAAAGGCAATGTGAAACCAGTCCAATTCAGAATTGCAATCTCAAACTTCCTAACAGACATGGTATACCTTGGATTTGAGGGAACCCTCCAAATAACACAAGGGTACACCCCATTTTCACGAATAAGATTAATGAGAAAATGATTAGGCAGTGATTACAAAGCACTTAGATTATTCCTAATTCAGCCCCATATAGATTTTAGCCTACTGCAACAGCTCTCCATTTGATTCAAGACGCGAGTCCTTTTCACATTCATGTGGTGTGCCAAATGTGTCTCTCAAAATGTTTCCTTGCAGGCGATCCATGAATCTAATAACTGATATGAATTAAGTACGACCCTCATGGTGGGCAAATGCTGCTTTCCCACCCAGCCTCCAGCAATCGGCTTAAGAGAGCCAGTTACCATAGTAACCACTTTCAGATTTCTGTTCTATTCCTCAGAGACTGGATACTTTAATATTCTGGGGGTACTGAAGAAGAAAGAGGTAGTGGATTTGTACAGCATTCTGCTTCACGCCTTAAGTCATATAATGTACCTCTAGTAGAGAAAGCCCACCACAGTAACAGATGTGCTTTCCACTTCTAAAGGGGTATACCTGTTTATTAAGGAAAAATGTCTCCTCGATGTCAGGCTATGCCAAGGTACTACCCTCTAAATGTACAGAATAAAGTGACTTTAAAAACGCAGACATAAACCCTTTTCAATTTATTTAAAATTCTTTTTCTTTAATTCTATTTTTTTAATTCTTTGTTTAATCACTCTTCTGATTACTCTTCATTTAAGATATTTATGTAAGGTTTAAGTATGTAAGACTTTTTATCACTGGAAAAGGTCTGTTCCTAGGAATCCTAGAAAACTTGCTGGTACAAGTAAGACGTGAACTGTAAAAGAATGCATTCAATATTTCTGGGTAGCAAAAGCTCATGCAACAATTAATAATGCAATAATTTGCACAAAAATACGCCCCTCAGTACAGGCAAGGTAGTACTGGGAAGCAGACAAATGCTAACTGCATTTAATTTGCATATTTAATACTCTGACTCACACAAATTACAGATTTACTGCAGTAAGGAACCCCATCTTACATACTATATTTCAATGTCTTTCATTGCGCATTTCCATTCGCATATTTGCACACTCTTGACACTGTAGGCTGCATGCATCTATACTTGCACTACCACTGACATAGCTATTCCAATTACTGTTGCATATAGTGTGATTATTTCAAAAGCTTTTACTTTATCTGGCTGATTACTTATGGGATCTATTTCACTTGTACATCCTGTTTTCTTGTTATTTTAATTATCTTAAACTTTTCCTTTTCTTATACTTAAGCTATGCGTACTGTAGTATGCTGCTGTCTAATTTATGTACTTTATTGATCCGAGTTGAATCAATCCATTTATCCATCCACCCATCCATCCTGTTTTGAAAAAAAGACAATTTTTAAAATAGAAAGATGCAGAAGTATAGCAAAAATATCTGAAGATGTTTATAACAAAGAAAATTTTTCTCCAAATATTGAGACTCTGATTTCCATAGTTTTGATATCATGAGTAGTGAATTGTGTACAGCAATAACACTGAAAACAGGCTATTGATGTTGAAAGAAAAAAATATATATATATAAAAATAAGCACCAACGGCAGACATTCTTTGTATTACTAATTTGACGGCATACCAGATGTACCTGTCACTTGGGTAATTATAAAACCACTTTTCAGCCATTTAATGGTGTGTACCAAAAAGTTATTCCACAACAGACTGCAAAATGACATAAAGAGCAGTTTTCCTAACTTTAGAAAAGATGTGGGCTGTGAGAAAAAAAAAGTCTCACAATTTCCCTCCAAGAAGCTCTAGCAGTCTAATTGCTTTCTTTAAGCACTGTAAGTTGGCAGGCACCTTGCAAAAATGAGACCGTATCAAAACCAAGGATCATGATCTGCTGGCCTATAGAGCCAAAGTCAGTTGTGTGAAGCAGAAGCTAAATCCTTCGCAAGAATTGCTGTAAAGACTGTATTCATGATGTAATTCAATGAAGAATTCCTTGCAGTCTTCAGGAGTTATTATAAAGGAGATAAGGGTAGCTCCAGCTAATAAATGCGTGTCTTAAGCAGAATTTCATTATTTCAGTTTCCTGCAAGTTAAAAATTCTGTTAAAGGCATCACTAAAGAAAGAGAAGAAAAATATGACATTGCTTGAAGCTGAATACCATTAAGATGCATTATCTAAACACAGCAAGGCTATTAAGGGTGATAAAATGAGGAAAACTCACTGGCCACTTTAAGTACATTTTGCTAGTATCGGGCTGGACCCCCTTTCCTTCAGAACTGCCTTACTTCATCATGGCATAGATTCAACGAGGTGCTTGAAACATTCCTCAGAGACTTTGGTCTATGTTGTCATGATAGCATCATGTAGTTGCTGCAGATTTGTCAGCCACATCTTCATGATGTGAATCTCCCATTCCACCATATCCCATAGGTGCTCTATGGAATTGAGACTTTGTGACCGTTGAGGCCATTTGAGCACAGGGAACTCATTGTCAGGTTCAAGAAACCAGTCTGAGATGACATGAGCTTTGTGACATTCTACGTTATCCTGCTGGAAGTAGCCATTAGAAGCTGGGTACACTGTTGGTCATAAAGGGATGGACATGGTCAGCAACAAGACTCTGGTAGGCTGTGGCATTTAAATGATGCTGAAATGGTACTAAAGTACCCAAAGTATGCCAAGAAAATATTCCCTACCCTTATTCTTCCATCACCAGCCTGAGTTGATGATACAATGCAGGATGGATCCATGCTTTCATGTGGTTTATGCCAAATTCTGACCCTTCCATCTGAATGTCGCAGGAGAAACTGAGACTCATCTGACCAGGCAAAGTTTTGTCCAACCTTCCATTGTCCAATTTTGGAGAGCCAGCGTCCACTGTAGCCTCAGTTTCCTGTTCCTAGCTGACATTAGTCTTCTGCTGCAATAGCCTATCTGCTTCAAGGTTCAATGTGTTATGCATTCAGAGGTACTCTTTTGCATATCTTGGTTGTAACAAGTGGTTATTTCAGTTACTGATGCCTCTCAATCAGCTTGAAACAGTCTGGCCATTCTTCAACAAGGTATTTTCACCCAGAGAACTGCCACTCACTGGATGTTTTTTCCTTTTCAGCTCATTCTCTGTAAACACTGGAGATGGTTGTGCAGGAAAATCCCAGATCAGACGTTTCTGAAACAATCATACTAGCCCGTCTGACACCAACAACCATGCCACCCTCAAAGTTACTTAAATCACCTTTCGTCCCCATTCTGGTGTTTAATGTGGACATTAAGTGAAGCTTCTGACCTGCATATGCATGATTTTATACACTGTGCTGCTGATATGTGATTGTCTGATTAGATATATGTGCTTCAACAAGCATTTTAACATGTGTAGATAATAAAGTGACTGTATGCAGTGAATGTATATATGTAAGAGACTTATAGTCAGTCATAATTAGCACATATAAAGAAAATTAAAATCCTAGAATTAAAGAAAATTAACATATTAAATGCTATAATGTATAAATCTTTCCACTACAGCTGTTTTTCATCTTATCTAGTCTTTCTAACAATAACCCACTGAAGTGTATTAGAGACTCATTTGTTCTCAGTTTAACAATAGGGAGCTAATTTGCTTAAAGAAATATCAGGAAAAATTCATAATGAGCCAAACCAATGTGGAGCTGGCTTGTTCCTAAATCCCTAATACTGATACAGGTACACAAAAGCCATGAAGATGTATCAGACACAAGGGAAAAATCTGGTAAATTGACTGGTTTGCCTTTTCTCATTTCCCCCTTCACTCATACTCAGGCTAGCTCCATTTGAAGAGACAGACCTGTGATAAACTACTGCACACTCAGGGGTCGAACAGCTGTGACCTGAACCAGCCTCACCGCGGACAATAGGTCTGGTTTCTTAATTGCTATACCACCTGCTACCCTACTAAATTTGGGAATTGGACTATTCAGGGCAAAACTCTTGTTCCAGAGTACAACTGTGAAACCGCAGCCATGACCATGCTGGACAATATTGCTATCAAAATTTCTCATTCAAACCATAAACTACCAAGCTAAGACGACACTAAATCTGCAAGAGTGACACTCTGGCCATATATTGTACAAAACAGCAAACTTAAAAGAATCAGCTAAAGTTGCCTTGGCATAAAAAGAAAATTCTCAATGTTCCCCATCGATTTATGTCACCATCTAATTCTTCTCGCGTCAGACCCTCTCTCTCCCAAAGCCAATGGAAACATTTAAAAAGGTCTCCTTCAACCCATTCAAATCTGACAAATCATATTCAAATGTAACATTTACCCCTTATAAATACCTCATAATTCCCAGAAGCTTGGAGACAAAAGTCATATTTGAATACTTGACAGCAAACTGTCAAAGAGGCATCAATTAGTTGGGCTCTGGTGGTCTAATGTCCCCAGATGGACTGGGCAGCTATGACCTTGAACCTCCTGCTCACAGTGCTGACAATCAGCTGGCCTCATCCTCCTACATGTTTGTACAGCATGGAAGAAAGATAACTTACAAGTATCTACTGAAGTATTACTTAGACATTTATTGAAATCCTAATAATATGGAATTTTGGCTACATGGTGGCAAGGGAAATTTAATTTATTATTTATTCAACTATAGGGCAAACCCCGATTACAAATCAGGTTCAATAATTATGAAAATAGTAATTAAAGTAGATAAAAAAGTTTGTGAAACAAGCTCGACAAAGAAAATCTACAGAGTATGATGCATAAAAACTAAATCTGCAAACAAGTAATACATTTGACCATATTAACATTTAATAAATAGGCTTACAGCATAATTTATCATAATATCTCTGAATGTTCAACTTGGAAATGCAAATACACACTAACATGTTAATGCAACTGTACTTGTCATTTAGGACTACATGCAATTACTGATTTGTACCAATATATAAAAATAATTTGTAAAAACTTTCAAGGGTGAATATCTGTACCCATTTGTACGGTCATATGGAGAATTGTGTCCTTAAAGACAAGAAAACCTGTATATACACATATTGACAAAATCATCTGTAACATGTACATCAACAAGTACATTAACAAGACAGTCTGCTGTCTTGATAAACAATACAAAAGGTTTCTGAAGTATGTTATAATAAATTTCCCACAAGAAAGGGAGACCCAGTTAATCATTTGTTAATTGTTCTAAAATTATACATTAAATTTTTAATCACTTTTTTCATTTTGACCAGCTTTGCATAATATAAGGGTTTAGAAAAGAGGTTAGCTTGCTGAGACAAACAGGCTTATGTGATGGACAAATTTAGCTGGAATCCCTTCAAAATCATTTTCATAGGTAGTGATATGATCGAACATATTTAAAAAGTGCATTTACTATTAAAAAAAAAAACAATGTAATTCAGCTGTCTACTCTTCAACTAGTTTTAAAAGATTTGAAGTTGCAGAATGTTATTTCAGAATAATTTACTATTGTTGAAGGATTTTTCTGATGTTACATTTGGAGTAGTTGTAAATAATAAAGTAATAAAGTAAATAATTTTAAATTACGCATTGCAGGTTTTTTTCTCCTCAAAAGACAAGCGGTTTTACCATCTTTAACATACTGTTCATAAGACCAGATATCAGTGTGTTTATTTTTGGGGGACCTTCAGGTACAACTCCTGGAATCCCAATCTCACCAGCACCTTAAATTAATAAACAAGACAATAAACAGACTGTCAAGCAAAACTAAAGCTGTGCCACAAAACACAAAAGAAAATTGCGATTAGCAACAGAGAAAAGTAATCAGAAAAGGTTTCATGAGTTGTTAGTGACCCCAGTGTGAAAATCAAACTTCTTACGTAAAAGACAAAAGTCTCCACTTAAAATTCCACACCGCAAACACTTCACTGGCTGGCTCTTTGCTAGAATGACTCTATCGCCAAGAGCAAACACATGTTCCGGCACTCTGGCCCGGCCATCTCTCAGATCTCTCCAAATGTCAACACTGTGACCTTCCCCACCCCCCACCCCCCCCCCATCTCAAGACACCATTGCCTTTTGCGAGCCCGTCATCTCTGGACCCAGACAGCAAACACCAGGACCCATGGAGCGTTGGAGCAGCCAAATATCAGACCCCGCTTGAGGGTAGCTACTTCAACTGACAGTCAGATGGCTCATGAGTGGCAGCTGAGGTGCGCTAAATGCTAATGAATTTCTATGAAAAGGTCTCACCACCAGGGACATGCCGCTTGGAGGAAGGTTTACGTAACCTTCACCATGGCACCAGCCCCTGAAATAGGAGACTTCACTGCCTGACAGCAGGCACATATGATGATGCTTTCGACTGTCAAATATTCCTGCTCTTACATGCACCCTTACACTTAAAATTAGGGTTGCAAATGGGTAGGTGTATTTTGGGAATATATAATGAACCGCCAACTGGTGGCCATATTGGAAAACTCAGCTGTTACTACAATACTTTTGATTTTGACTTTTTACCGCTTACACACCACATGAAGTGAAAGGCCAAACTACGCTAAGTATTTTTTTTGTTGTTGTTTTTTGTCTTAAAAGTAAAATTAAACTGCAAAAATGGATAATGTTCAGAAAACTAATCAGCTACCCCATCAAGCAATCCATTCTTGCTAGCAAGCTTGCAAGCTAACTGACGTTTTAGTGGATTTTATTCTGTGATGATGCAGCCGACATCCACCTGGTGGAGGGTCTTCCATGCTCATCCAAAGCCCTGACCCTGGCTGCAGCAATAATCTTACAAATCCCCCCAACACCTGCTGCCTCTGAGCGCAACTAGTGCCTCTTCGGCAATATACACACAAAAGTAGGCTCACAAATGTACAGCTGGAGAAAGCGGTGGCAAGTGGAGTAAACATGAGGCTCTTTAAGCCTGAACCCAACCCATGCAACACCTCAGCTGATGTGGACACTGACTCTGAGGGTGCGGATTCTGACTCTGATTGAGCATTTATGACTTTGAAAAACACTTGACTCTCATCATCAAGCCTTATGCCTCTCTGGGTTTATATTCAATAAAGTGCTAAGTTAAATACAAGTCTTCCACAACTCTTTCTTACTAATATACATAGTTTTTGTATGTTTGGCAACTGTGCATATACAGAAAAATGTAAATTCCCCGATAATTTCCCCAATAAATTCCCAAGGAAAGTTTCTGAATATTCCTAGAATTTGCATCCCTACTCAAAATGCCTTTGTACTGCAAGTGTCAGTCTTATTATTTTGTAGGGCATGGTGACTTAGGGATTATCACTATGGCTTTACATCTCCAGGGGTGACAGTTCAGTCCTTGTCTCCTAATGTGCGGTTTTCCATCCATAATCCAAATAAATGCAGTTCGGAGAACTAGTGTCTCAAAAATGCCTGAAAACAGTATGTGCTGTGCTGTGCTGTGCTGGACTGGCCTTCAAACAGGGTATCCTGTACGCAGTGACCCCTGGGGCGGCTGCGGGCTCACTGTGACCCCGTATTGGCTAAGCAGTAATGGAAACTGGGTGGATGTGTATTTTTATTTCATTTTTCTGAAAGAAAATATTGCTTAGGATATAAATTATTCATACACCAAATGTAACTGGGTGACTGACTAACCACTAGAGATAATTACATTTGTAACAGAGGCAATGTGAAGCAATTGATTTTGCCAAATACTGTACAGTATATATCCCACATGCATTGAAAATGAGAAACTTCCCATAATCAGTCACAAACTCGTGATTCAAGTGCAATTTAAAAAAATTCAGGAGGGTGAAATTATATTTTATTATTGCGATAAGTTAATCTGTAAAGAGCCCCTAAAAGGCGTATCGGAAGCAAAGCTCAAAAAATGCAAATAATATTGAAATTAATGAATTTCCCCCTTAGAAATAAATTTCCCTCTTATAAATGATATAGGAGGATATGTAAAGGACAGCATAAATAATATGGAAAATTGATTCCTCGATTGAACAACAAATGTGAACAGACCAGGAATTACTGTAGTAACATCTCTGGAAATACTTTCAACTTTTCTATAAAAACAATAGAAATGACACATTCCACGATGTACTGTTACACTTGAAGCACCCCTACCCATTTCACAACAGAAAGCTACGTGCTTGTTTCACTGAGCCTCGACTCCTCCAGTTAACACAGACTGACAGCTCTGGATGCGGACATGCAGCATGCTTCTGGCACAGCGTGCCGAAGGATTTGCTTGTCCTCATTAACGGGCCTGCAATGATCACCTCTCAGCATCTTGCCCTTGTCAAATGCGAGTTTTATGGTGTGGCCTTCAAGACAATACAGTTTCCCTTCTTAAACGATTCACGTAATACAAACTGAAAGGTTACCTATCACCCCTCACTCTTTTACAACTACATCGTAGTTTAAGAACTGCAAAACACTTATTTGCTTTCTGCCTACAGCAGAAGAAGGTAATTCAGAGGCAGTTGGCTAGATGTTTATCTGGTCAAATTCACACTATGCTATCAGCACAACACGATGGAGGTCGGTCAAGTCTTAAACAAGCCCCCTGAGGCAAGTCTGATTCATTTCACTTTATTACGTGATTTATTCTTTTTTGCAAAGCACCTCTGTGCAAGTTAGTTTACACGGTTTCAGCTCACCAGCAGAATACACTGAAGAATTTCCAAAAGTCCGGTTTGATTCTCTGGTGAATATTACAGCAGTAGGGATCCACTCAGTCACGAACATCTAAAATCATTGTCCCATATTTAGTAGGCCAAAATGTTACTCCTCAGACTCTAGTATGTACAGCATAAGCTCTAGTACATCTATGACAAATTCCTAAAGAACTGCAGCAAAATTTTTTTCCAAATGGAAGACAACGAACCACGAGAGACAACTAGGCAAATGAAACAAGAGAGAAAGAAGTGTGAAAATTCAAATTTCCCAGTTCTTATTAAACAGCTTCGGCATTACATTCAATATTCATCCATATTTCAAAGTCAGATACAAAGTAATGACGCACCAAAATTTCGGAAATCGAAAATAATCGATGATAAAAAATTGAATTTTCGGTTTTGGCTGAAATCACCGACTGAAACTGATGTTTTAAAACTTGAGCCACCTGCATTTTTTTGACCTCATTTAACCAGCCGTAAAGTACTGAGGCGAAAATAATGGGAGAGTCGGTAATCCTGACAGCTGCAGAGCTGCTGTTACCCCCCAGAAAAGCCATAAAACTCATTATAAATTTATGTTTAAGTTATACATTTACTTTCGCTTTGTATCCTCATCTGCCACTGGGAAAAATGACTCAATTCCAGTTGGCAAACGCACTCGAAATGAAATTAAAAGTGGTATGTGTGTGGGAGTTGTTCAAAAAAGCCAAAGACATGTATGGAGTGTGAGAAGCGGCTGTGTGTGTCGTTTGTTTTGCTTTGTTTATCGCGATGGGTTTTATGTAAGCATAAAATCTATAGTTCATTTCAATAAAAAAAATACTTTTTAAATTAAAGTATTTCAACGGGGTTAAACTGTACAAAAATAACGTTGTTTTATACAGCTGTTAAAACTGCATTTATCCATTTCAACATTTCAAACGTAGTCTGTATTTTATAAAAACTTTTCAGCTTTACAGTTTCATGACAGAAGCCACCTATCCGCAAAGGGCCGGTGTGTATGCAGGTTTTTGGGATAACCTTTAGGTCAGCTGTTCAAACCCAGGTGTGAGGAC
>JAODLC010000113.1:25970967-25986773 GCA_026781145.1 Hippopotamyrus pictus
ATGCAGGTTTTTGGGATAACCTTTAGGTCAGCTGTTCAAACCCAGGTGTGAGGACTCTTCAGCCAATCAGTCCCCTATTTCGTAATCTAATTAGGGAGTTGCAGCGAAAACCTGCACACACACCGGCCCTTTCTGGATAAGACTTCCCAGCCCTGATTTAGGGCGTTAGACTCGTTGCTGATATTAACACTAACAGCACATTAGTGAAAACCAAAGAGCTGCCTATGCCGTTTTACATATTTGCTTGATGACTAGAAGAGGCTGAAGTTCATCATTTGTATTTTTTGTTTCTTTCACTTGATAAGCTCAAAAGCAAAACTAATTGAATAATTTAATATGAACAAATTGGTACATAAAGGATCAAGGAATTACCCATAGTTTTTTTCAGTTTTGGAATGCCATCGGAAAAAACAGATTTTAGTTTCAGTGTTTCGGCAAAAAAAATCATTTCAGTGCATCAATAATACAAACTAAAGATCATAAATTGTGATTTTTGCTCACAATATTGTGACTTTTCAAATACAATATTCAGGCGTTACTACATCGAATTTGACCAAGAAAATGCCTCATCGATTGATTGGGAAGGCATTGTTCATCATCACCTTTCTACATTTAAATGATACGAAAATGAGAAATTTCGATCAACTGCCAATAAGGAACATTGCTTGCCAATTCCAGCCAATCAATTCCAGCCAATCAAATAGCAGTCTTAAGAAAAGCTAACCGAGGCCCAACAAACACACAGAAAGCTCGATTTAGTGGAGCACAGGGCGTGCTGCTGTGTCGGTATCGTGGAAGAGGTGAGCGCTCCCTCAGAGGAGGCCGAGAGTCAGTGAGGAAAGTGCCATCTATTTCAGAAGGAAATGCTGTGGAAAAACAAGGTAAAGAAAGATGTTGGCGGTGGGGCGGAGCTTCAGCAATTTAAAGTCTAACACAGTATACTGACGCTGTGTACTGTAAACTTTGTATACTGTAAACTTTGCCAAAATCTGGAAATACTACAAACGTATTTCACTTCTTGAAGCACCACCATCCAGTAGATTATACAGAATGCAAGCACTTACAGTCACCAGCAATTAGGGTTTCCACTTTCAATCTGTCGGGATAAATCGTGTTCCGTATTGGTTAAAAATGTGGCATAGCGTTTTATTTTTCACTGTGGGATGGGTGACAGCTGTAATCTAGAAGGGAATTTTATACAAAAATGGAGCCTTGAAGAATTAATGACTTGAATCATATTGTGACAATGATCAATATCGACAATATAATATTTTGCCATATCGCCCAGCTCAATATACAGTATTCACACACACACATACATGCATATTTTTTTTCATACAAACACACACATTGCCTTAAAAAGCACCAAGTTCTCCAACTCAAAAACCAAAGCTCTTGCTACAGCTGTCTAGTTTATGTGGAGGACAGCAGCATCGAGAGCCATGTGACCCAGAAACCATTATGAGCTGAAGCCCCATTAAACACAAGGTAGAGGCTCAAAGAACAAAGAACAAACACAAGGCATCTTCACTGTTACAGGAGACAGATTCTACAAGAAGCCTTTAAATATAGCACAGTCCATCCGGCCCTCAAGCTGAAAGGGTCTGAAGATTCAGCTCCCATCTGGTATCTAAACAGTCTTGTTTTTAGCATTGACAAGGAACCCCCACACCTAGCATAAGAACCATTGTTTGCAATATGGACAGCCTTTTCCAAGGCACAAAAATCCATACATCGTCTTCAGTTTAAAGCTAACATTAGGTGTCCAGATATTGTCATATATATGAGACTTCTTTCCTCTAGTCTTGAGGAAAACTATGAGGTACTGAAAGCACAGAAAGCATGCATTAAATATAAAGATGGACCTCCATACATAAAAAATGAGGTCCAGCTGCTTTGGGGGCCTTTAATTTTTCCAATTTGAAGAGGCCACAAGTCAAACAATAATTGCACCCCTGAGAGGAAGACCCACTGTGAGGCAATAAAGTTGTAATGGAGGGAATGATGCTTTTGAGTGACATTAATTGTTGAGGGACAATTTAAGTTCATTGGGCAGGTCTGCAAAACGTGAAGTGACACTCACCAACATCCTGATGCTACCATTAATGGCTGTGAAGTCACAATTCACCACAGTTCAGCTACAGAAACAAATATCAGGAACATTTACACATCCTGCTCTCACACACGTGCAATCACTGAAGTCATAAAAAATTAAGGAGTGCTGAAGGGCAGAGACAGACTGTACATATATCTGATCAGATCCTTAGTCCAGAGAAGGAAACATGTGTCAGGAGTATTAACTGAGGTTTCTTTTGAGAGATTTGACAGATTTAAATGGGTCATAATCCCTATGGGTGTAGAGTGCATGGCTGCAGTGTAACCAGGGCTCTTGAGAATCCCCTGCAGGAAAACTTTGCTTCACAGATACAGACACCAGAAAAACTGGTGGAACTATTTTGGATAAAATTTGAAGAAAAAAAAAACAGCTTCAGAATAACCAGACACTTGGCACATGTTGATTAAAATATTTCTCTGTGTTAAACCTAGTTGCATGTCACACCTCAATCCAAGATCAAAAGATCAATGCACATTCACAGACCACATCAGGGGGGCTTCATACACCAAACCTGGGATGGGTGACAGCTGTAATCTAAAAGGGAATTTTATACAAAAATTGAGCCTTGAAGTAAAGAATAATGACTTGAATCATATTGTGACCATTATCAGTATCGATGATGTAATATTTTGCCATACCGTCCAGCTCAATATACAGTATTTTTGTGTTAAAATGATACTTTGGAAATAAGAACAATATAAACGCAAGAAATCCAGTGGCTGAGTAAGGGACTTATGTTATACGGAGGAAGGTAGGGTACAGAGAAACTGAAAAGATTATGCCAAGGACTTTACAGATGAAAACCTTGACACTACTGGGTTTTTGTAGCTTTAGTTGTACTACTTTTGTATATAGGAGAATATCGTGGAGGAGGACATAATGTTCTGAGAGTACCCTCCGCTATAATACAGTGCCACATTAGGTCACGCTGTGCTTCCCACTGTATTGATATCTGTAGTGAATATTTCTAACTTTGTTCACCAGTAGCTACAGGGGATGTTACATGTGTACAAATAAACTCAATATGTTGCAATATTTTTTAGTGTTCTAATTCTTAAAAGCTATTTTTCCAAAAGAGTTGTAATTGGTACCGTTTACCAATCACAAAAACTTTCTTAACCTTTTTGCCAATCTGTAGTGTGACTTATGCAGGTTACTGATTACTGGTACTGGAAATACAATTATTACCTACCTGGAAAAGCATGTCTAGAGGTCAGTTTGGGGAATTCCAGTGCCATGCAGAGACACATCCACAAGCGACCTCAGCTTCCAACTAATGTCACCAGATGTCCAAAAACCATTCAGTTCCATCTTTCACCCCCACTCGTCATACAAGTATATTAAAAATTAATGTCTTGGACAACTAGAACTAATTTCCTATGTTTAATTTAAAAAATAATAACATCCCAGATGATGGGGGAGAGGGTAGTGAATAATACATAGCAAGTCCAAATCTGGAGAATAATTCAGTAACATGTTGAAGGCAAAACAGAGGGCAGTATGTAAAAGAAGGAAAGGTGGTTGAATACAAGGCTTGGTTAGAATTAATTCATGTGATTCAAACTTCAAACACCAGGAATTCGAATCGAAAAGCCATCAATGGCCTGAACATCTCTCTAGCCAGCAAATATCTGTCAGACTATTGATTACATGTCACTCATTCTGCTGTTCATGGTGGACATGCTCATGTTCTATGCAGATTGCCGTTCATTAGTCTTTAGCATGTAAAGATTTTGTAAGGAGTGCACTCTTGTGGATCAGGTCACATCTGGACAAACTGAAGAATTTTCTTTCTAGCTTGTATAATTTATTAAGTCTAGCAAAAGCATTCGCTGTATTCCTTCATTTTCAATTTTGTGTGAGCCTAAAATGTTTTGAACTGGAAGATTCTCCAATTTTTGCTCTCTAAAGAATTTTCAAAAGAAATGCTTATCCGTTTTCTCCTTTACCTTTTTATGTGTCAACTGATCGCTCTCTCTTTCTGCTACAAGTAAGACTTCTGCAAACTAATAATAAAGAAGAGTGGAATGCAGAGGACAATGCAGGGAGGATATCGGTACAAAAAAAATGTGTAGGTCTGCCTGCATTTGATCACCACACCAGTAGGGGGCGTCTTCCAGCCTGACAGCTTGGGGTGAGCTGGGATGGTGCCAGGAAACATTGCAATGACAGTCTGTGAAGCGTGTGTTCTTCTCCTGCTAGAAGGAAAACAGTCTTACTGCCCGCTGTGTGGCCACCTGCATGTGGCAACACAGATAATTAAACCTCATCAGCGACATGGCCAGCCCTCCTCGTTAGTTCGTTTACCCGGCAGCTCTGGAATGAGGCTGAGGGAGCAAATGCACCTGCTTCATCCTCTCAGATGACAGTGATTAGCCCTCCTTCCCCAATCACTCCACACCGTCACCCTGGAAGTGTTTAATTACAGCTTGTGACACCAAACTGTTGCTCTCTGCTAGCTGTTCTTTGTTACAATCACTACCTTTCAAGAGCTTCCAGTTTATTTCTGAGTTTTTAGTGGGCAGTGGGCAAACTGGAACTGTAAAAATATCTTCAAATGGATAATGAAACTACACACAATTAGCTTGTAACTAATGTTGGGCTCCCATTCCAACGGGATTGTGTTGCTTATACCTCTGAATATGGTTCTTTAACAAAACACAAATGCCTTATTAATCTGCCTAAATATGCTATATGAATATTTACGCATCCATCCATTTTCTGAAACCGCTTGTCCTATTCAGAGTCATAGGGGGTCCGGAACTGATCCCAGAGGCTATGGGTGCAAGGCAGGGATGGGGTGCCAACCCATCACAGAGTACACTCACACACCATTCACATGCACCAATATGAAGATATATTAATGCACAAAATAAACACAATAAATCACGACCAAAAGGGGAAATCTTGGCTCTTAACTGCTTAAATAGCTGTGAACTCTTGTAACATTACAATGAAAGGTATTATTGTATACAGATATGCCTCACAAAGGCAAAGCATGGCTAAAGTGCTGCTATTGAAACTGCCTTAGTTTCTATCATTTTCACATTGCATGTCCTTCAAAATCCAAGCACAGCTCAACTAATATTCTGACACAAAAGCAAACAGCGCAAGAGACCTGATTTTGGTCATAACATTTTATTTTCAGAAAATATAAAGTTGTTTGGCCTCTGTATGGCAGAACTGTATACAATTTGTATACCTTATTTTTACATTAGTTACAGCAGGACAGGGAGAGAGAGGATCTGTTCAGATTTCGAGATCTTAAAAGGCCCAAACTGTTCTGCCCGCAGGCCGAGGAAAGGTCTCTGCAGACCATATGGCCTTAGCGGACCCTTAGGTCATGAACAGCATAATAAGCATTAATGACCTACGAGGGCCAGCATCCACATCTAGACAAACACAGCCGCACAGTTGGCAGCGCTGGTGCAGAAGCCATCGACCAGTCCTCTCTGTAGCTTGTTACTTAGAATGCCGTGAGGCAACAGACATTCTCCATACAACAGAAACCTTATAAGAAACATCACTTATGAATTAGTAAAATTAAAAGTAAGAGAGCGGCTACATCTGCATCGCGCTGAGAAACTTCCCTAGATGAGAATAAACTAGTGATTGTAGAAGCAAACGGATGGACATCGTTATGCTGCTGGTTTAGCTCTGGCTCGAAGCACTATAGATTTAACAGGGTAGTGTGTGATTCTGCTGGTGAAGTAATGATACTTGATAACAATGTCGGAAGGCTTCCGGGTAGACATGTAACGATTCACCCAGTTTATGATTCTGTTCGTTTCAACATTGGGTTAGGGTTAGATTCGATTTTTCAGTGATATTTTCAGGAGAAAAATTAAATGAAAAAAAATAACAAAAGTGCAACATTTCCCAATTATTTATCAACTTAAATATCCCTTTTGTTAAATGAAATATGTTTTTGTTTCATTTCCTCAATAACCAACAATAATTATTTACAAACATTTATATGGTAGGAGAAAATATAGTAGCATATTCTCTAAAATATTCCTTTTATTACAAATGAAAAACATTAATAAGAAATAGGCCTTTTCTTCACCATTTCACCATTCCGTAATGTGACTTATGCTAGCTAAAGTAGTTGGTTTCAGTTAGTGAGCTGGCCAAGATATTGCGCCTTCTGCTGTCTACATAATGCAATTACAGCTAGGAAAAACTACGATTATGTAGCCTATTAATGATTTGAGCTACTTTGAGGTTCATCTTTTCAGAAATTGAATGGTCACAAACGTGTACTGTGATTTAGTGTCGCACTTCTGTTTCTGGGCTGCATCTCATGGCTGGCAGAGTGATCATACTGCCGCTGGGCCCCTCCACATAGCCCAAAGTCCTGCTCCAGGGCTACCAGGCAGATGGCCGGCCCAGCGCCTGTGCTTAACCTGCAAACACACCTCTCATGCGAGAGCAAAGATTGGATATCTGAAAACTAAAGAATTCCTAAGAACTTGTCTTACAGAATGTTGAATGAAGTATAACTATCAGGTCCCAGGCAGTAGGAACTCTAGGCTACATTTAATCCCATCTGATTCCATTTTAGAGGGATTGTTCCAGGAGCTGAATATTCTTTCTTGTCTGTCTTTCCAGATCCCAAGCCACAGAAAACCTATATATACACATTCAGTCGCAGACTCCATCAAGCCTATTTGTAGTTAATGTCTGACAAGCTCTTGGTATGTTTCACTTACTTTTATAAAATAGGTGGGGGGGGGTAACAATTTCTTTCTGAGATGCAATTAAAAAATGTGGGAGGAGCTGGCTGGCAAAGGAACGAGACACTAGAGAGGACAACTTCTGGGGGGAACTTGGAAGGAAGCTTGTTATTTCCCAGTGCCCGTGACTTCCATGTGCCCCTGCTCGAACATGGAGAGGCGCACGACATGTTTCAGAAACACCTGACAAAAAGGTGTGAAGGACTTGATGAATCAACCAGCAGAAGACTGGAGACAGGGCTGGGTCCACCTTATCAAATTCACACAGCTCTGGGTACCTCTAGGATTGCTTCCTTTAGAAGGACTTCAGGGGAGAGAACAGAAAAGAGGAGGGAATTAAAATGGTAAGGCCACTTTTCACACTGCTATTAAGTATCACTATTCTCATCTCTCAGACCAAGTTCAGACACCCACCGAGTAACAAGAGGATGTTATATAAATGAAGAGACACACAAACTATGCCAAACCATGGACAAGGTAACCTGTTGGCAGGTCAAAGAAAGCCTCACATGTAGCTCAGGCACAGTGCATGCAGAGATACGGGCAACCACCAACATATGTTAGGGGCAACCACCAACATACATGTGTTAGGGGCAACCACCAACATACATGTGTTAGGGGCAACCACCAACATGTGTTAGGGGCAACCACCAACATGTGTTAGGGGCAACCACCAACATGTGTTAGGACTTCAGAAAATCATCAGACTTACACAATAGCACCTTCTCACAGAAAACACATTTATGGTGAGTAGGGTTAGGACACAGTCTGGCTTCTGGCACTATCCAGACCAGGGTTGGCTTTGAGGGAGAGTACCGCTTTAAAATCAAAATGCAGGCAAGTAGATAAAGGGGGCAGCTAACTCCATGGCCAGGAGCTCCCACTGGGTCTGGGCAGATGGAGAGCCCCATGCGGTAAAGCGACACTCTGACACCACACTGGGTGGCTCTGCTGGTGTGGTCTCACGTCCAGTCAAGAGAAAACCTGACGGGTTTGCATGTGAGCACAGACACAAGAAAGAGAGGATTCTGCAGGTCGGGCAGAGGCAGGTTCCTCAACACAGCAACCACCCATCATGCACCATGCAGATTTGTAACTTCTGGTCAGATTTTGGTGACAGTAGAGAAGAGGGCCTAGTAAGCCTTACCTTGATGTATGATTTCAGCAAGGGGTAGACCCGCTGCACCCCCAGGAAGATGGAGAGGGTTGTCCTGTGAGGGAAGGAGACTGTGACGGCGTGTGTGACAGCAGGGAAGGAGAACACCTGGAAACCGAACTTCTGGTAGAGCTGCAGCGTGGCCTCGTTGGGCTGGTCCTCGCCCTCGCTCAGAATGCTGCCTACCGCATAGCGGCACTTCTCCGGAGTCACCTGCCACACCAAGAGAGAGAGGCACCCCCGTTAACGTGGGGACTTCGATGTATAATAACATCACTAGTTGTCTGAAGATCTGCTGGCAGGTACAGAAAAAATTAGCTAACTTCAACAAGCACAAAAACGCTATTCAGTTTGGCATACTCAACATTACACCAACGTTATGCCGCTCAGAAAACGTTTTGCAAGGGGGAGAAAAAAACAGCAATAGCATCATTGGACAGCTATGGGTATGCTCTGGCAGGCCACAGGCCACTGCCACACTGGGGGTGGAAGGCCAGCTCCTGTTTGCCTGGAAGCTGTCAAGTGTTGTGAAGTCACACAAACACAACAGCAGATGGAGCTCAGCTTCCACGCCCTGCCGTGTCACACCCCCGCGTCACCTTCTTAAGCGGGGCTCGTGCCATTTCACCACACTTATCATTATACGTCTCATTCACCTCTCACTCCGTGCTGACACCTCCCAGCTCCGAAATAAAATCACTCGTACCCCACCCTTCGCATCCTGAACCGTTTAACGTTAGCGCCACCTCCTGTATTTGCCATTGCTCGGTTAATCTCCTGCCATCCTGAAGCCATGTCTTGCAGCCCCAAGGCTGACGACAACCTTAAGCGATCGCAACGAAAGAAAATGGCCTTTCTGTGTCCGTAGAAAGTCACAGGATAGAGAGGGATGCCGTCATCTATTCCAGCACATTCTACAGTATCAAGCAAAACCATTAAACAGAAAGGGTGAAGCTGGTGCTAGTGTCAGCTGGATGACGCTGGGCAATCTGCAAGGGCCGTCTGGTGCCCCCCCCAGGTTATGCAAAGCTACCCACTCCTGCCAGCCGAGTCAATGAGAAGCATTGGTCATTCCCGTCACGTTTGTAAAAAAAAAATAATAATAATAAAAAAAATAATAATAATAATAATAATAAATTTAAAAAAATGGAGGCGCAAGTTGTACAGCTGCTTCGCCAAATGTTCTCAGAATGACAAGCGAACCTCAGAGAGAAGCCCAGCACAGTCGCTTCAAAGAGATATTCCGAAGATGATTGTTTGCATCCGATTGGAGAGGTACGCTTTTATTAATTCAGCGTACATTTTTGGGAAGCCACATCAGGGTAAAGTGTAATTGGCGCCTCTGCCGCACTCCAAGCTGATCAATTTTCTTTCCCCACTTAAGCTCAAAGAGAGGCTCTCATTAGGGGCTTTCCAGCTCGCCCTTCGCACCATAGGAGAGCCGCGGCCCGCGGACCGAGCAAATGACAGCCTTCTAGAGCCCACGAAAGAAAACAAACCCTGAAGGCTACTGCACCAATTAAGAGAGAAGAGAGTGGGCTCTAGCAAGCCCAAGCTACATTTTATATTCCCTCACCTTACATCAGAAGCACAAAAGCTTTTGCATCAAGAGCAGCAGCTTCGCTCTGAAATCAACTGCTAGAGGCAGAAAGGAAGGAACTTGTGGGAAAAACCTGCTTTTGTGGGCACTCCAGACACTGACAATGCCACATAAATAAAAAATAAATAAATAAAGTCTGCTGCAGAGGAGGCAAAGCTGAATGCCATCTTTGATTTGCTGGGTGATAATTGGTGCGCTGGGTGCTGAGACGTTGCAGGAGCTCTCCTGCTAATTAGACACATAGCTAATTTTTTTTTCTTTTGGGGGGGGGGTGACACTTTGAATCTCAAAGATGGTTCCTACTCACTGCAATTCTGCTTTTCCCTAGCCTGATTTCCCTTCATGTGTTCCCCCAAGGGCCTCTTGGAAACACAATATCACAATCCAGGTGATGGAACTGCAAGGATTCATTTTACAAAGGCAGGTCATTTAGCACTGGGTAATTCCTGTAAGCACCCAGCACCAGCATATCTGGGAGGCACCAGCCTCATCCATGACTTCCCTGAAACTGCCCTTAGCAATGGCCTTTGAGGGAACTTCATCACTGATAAGTCATGGCTAAATCCAGAAGTTTTACTAAAGTACTTTTAGAAAGAAGTCATCTGCAGTTATCTGGTTCTTTTCTAATTATAATTACATTACATGAAATTCTGATTTACTGAAGAGTTCTTAGTGGTGTAGGATGGTGTATAAACCATCAAGTGCAGCGGGTTGGATCAAATTATGGACATATATGGGTTTATATACATTTGTTGTGGGGGAAAAAAACAGAACATGTTTTGAGTGGCAAAACCGCAATGTGTGTTTTAAACAAAATATATGCATTGCTATATATGCAAAAGAATTAACAAATTTAAATAATCATGTTTTTTGAGAGGTTCAATTATGTCATGCTCCTCCTAGGACCTCTCTACATAAACGACCCTCAGCAACCCAGCAGGGGGACACAGGCATGGTTAGAAACAGAGCAAGCTCGTTTGCAGCATATCAAAATGTTTAAAAGATCTCCAGAAAAAAAAACTCATTTCATATTCCGCATTAAACAACAATGCATACAATTAAATGTTTCAATACAGTCATGAGTTCATGACCAACTTCGAGTGAAACATCAAATATTTGAATAAAGACAGCACTGAAGAAGTTTTGGTCAAAATTAGTACATTTTCCGTAAATTTAATGCATGAAGAGGGGCATTTCATTTCTAAATAAAACTGAATCATGAGGAAATAAAACAATTTCCATTAAACGCATTATATAAATAATGATTGTCATCCATTACCAACAAATGTTCAGTTTACATTATTTTTCTATTTCCTACCAGAAACAGCATCCATGACAAGTCCTCACTAACATTTTATTAGCGTACAGATTTCTTTTTTTTCTTAGGCTAGTCTTAGTCAACAACAATTAGAGGACATTTGGTTGACTTTTGATTTGATCAATGAAATCTAACTGGTTTAATCAAAGTCTAATACATCATTTTCAAATTTTTTATAATATGAAAAATTCCACAAAATTTTAAATGACTTCATACAAAATTTATCAGTAATTAATACATAAACAAAACAAAAACTTAATCTCTGCTTATGACACGCCATTCATATTATTTGAAACAACACTACCTCACAGAGACAAAACTCAGGTGTCTTCACTACACGCAAAAATCTCTGGGCGACAAGACTGCAAAAGGCTCCTCAGTTTTGAGGTGTTTTACTGGTTACTGCCGCCCTGCCTGGTTACACTGAGTCTTGTTTTCTTCGGCATCAAATATGAAATTTATCCATACGTAGATTTTTATCACACCTAACGTTGACTGTAGCACAGAGGTATTGGCACAACAGTTTGCAAACAGACTTTATAGATAGAACTGAATGGTTTCTGCTTGTCAGAAGGATGCATTCATCATGTGCTTAAAGCTGGTTAGATCAACATGATCCAGTGATGTGCAAATGCAATCAGAACTAAAGATGCTATTTCTGATAGGATCACTTTTAAATCTCTTCCTGACATTTTCATCTGTAGTTTTTGGCATCATAGATTATTATTATCTTCTCTTTTTTGTCGATGAATCGCTAGTACATGAATAATGTATTAATTTTCATCAATGTGATTAAAACTACAAGGCAAAAAAACAAACAAAAAGAACAGACAAATATGCTGTAAAACTATATTATAATACATGCTATGTGAATAGGAACTTCATAGAAACAATTATATATACTATTAAGCTTAGAAGTGTCATTTATCTGACCACCTTCACAAAATACCATGCAGTAACGCATTATGCAGCATGCTTCTGATAGCCTTAGCACCTTGAAATTCAAAAGAAAACATAACATAAACTGAAAGACAAACAATGTCCATCCCTCAATCAAAACTTGGAAAATATATAGGAAGACAAAGTAATTCATATTCTAACTGCGTATCGCGGCCAGGGTGATGGAGGGGTGCCAGTTGCTGGCAGTATAAGACTGAAGGCGGGGGGGATTCACCCCGAATGGGATGCTGATCTATCACAGGGCACATACATACACAGACACACACAACACGGAAAGTTAAAAAGAAAACACCAGTTAGCCTAACTGCACGTCTCTGAGCAGAGGGGGAAACCAAAGTAGACAAGGAAAACCAGGGCAACACTGGGAGAAGAACGGGCACGCACTCCACACATACGGAGCGGAGGTGGGATTCCACACCCCCAACCCACAGAACACAAGGCAACAGTGCACTCTGCTGAGCTACCATTATTCTACAAAATACTACCACGGCAGACCTCTTATCAGAACAAGTGCTACTGACAGCTGCAGACTAAAGGCAAACTCGTCATTCTGCCTCCATCGAATAGTCAAGTAGCTGCTAGACCCATCATCTTGCCCTTACAGCAGTAAGTGTTTCATTCACAAAGGATGAAGACAGGAAAAGAATTCGATTCACTGAAACCTTAAGGAATACTATGTTTTGTGGCTATTTAATGACATAGCCATAATTTAGAATGAAGAGAAATTCCACACGCCACAACCCATGACAGCAATAGCACCTAGTAGCTACATAATTGAGGAGCCTAACTTTGCAGCTTAAGAAGGTGAAGGTCACCATCAGACAGCAGTAAATCTGTAGCTCTGGCCTCTGGGTCTTGCTGTGAGAGATGTCAGTAACCGCACAGCTGCAGATGACACCAAATGCCAACAGATGTCCTGAGAAGGTCTATGGCATCCAGAGTCAGAATATCTGCCTGTTAGTTTCCAGCAGGAAGTCTCATTTTTTTAAAGGCGGTTACATTCAGGTAATTTCCCAGGATGGCCACATAATGGATGACAGACGTCACAATACATATTTTCACTAGTGCCCCTATTCCTCATCATGTGACGAGGCTGTCCAATCAATGACAGCAACGCAACTAAAACACATTCTGGCAAACAACCAGCAGGTGCGAAATGGACAATGGCCCTCGATATGCAATCTTACTTCCAGAAGAAGGAGAGTTGTACTTGACCCCTTAGTTATATGCTTGGAGTTTGACCCCATAATAGTTCAAAGTCAAAGTTCATTGCACAGATTCATTAAAAGTATCTTCTGGCGTTTTGCAAAAAACTTAAGTTAGAATGACAAAAGGCTATAAGCTAAATAGCATAACGGAGATAAGGTTAGTTAAACTAGTTTAATTCTTTAGTAGAATTTTAAAAGCCTTCCCATTTGAATCTGCCAAACATGAAGACAGGAAAAGACAGTGCGTTCTGCCAGTTATCTGGCAACAGACTTCAAAACATCCTTCAACGTGCGGTTGTTTACTCATCAGTCCACATCCATTTTAAAAGCCACCTGTGCTGCTCTACTCGTCAAAGAAATCCAGCCTCTCATGTCGCTGCCACCCGAAGACAGCTGGCTGAAAGAAATGCTAATAAATGGATCTCAGAAAATAACTTGGAAATCTGTTCCATGTTTTGTATTGTTGAATCACAAGATAAAGACAGGTCAAATTTTAATGCTTCTAAAAAACCACTTCAGTGGGCTCATATTTTGCCATTGACTCCTCAGAATGAAGCGGGAGGTAACCTTGTTTTAAACTTCACTCTGAGACAATGAAACAAAGTAGCAAATTGTAACACAAGTGACATCCCTTGATCACAAGGTGGTACTTTTTTTTTTTTTATTATTATTATTAAAAGGTGGTACTTTTCAACCTCAGCAGGTACCAGCCTGTAGAAGTATTTGTAGAAGTATACCTCTGTAGAAGTATTTGTAGAAGTATACCTCTGTAGAAGTATTTGTAAACCAATCAGGAAGGCCCAGGGAGCCAGGGCCACTCGGATGACGACTGTATTTAATTCACTGAGGTTTTGATTATGCTGGATTAACCATTTCAAGGAACATTATGGCCCTGTATCTATGGTTACCATCATTAAACCAAGGCCTTATGTTTTAAATCAGGCAACAGAAGAACCTTCTTGTGAAGAAACAATGATATCACATAGGGATCCCTTGTCTTCAAGAAAGTCTCTATATCCTCTTCAAATTAGCCTCAAAAGAGGAAATCATTCAACGGTGTGGGAGTATTTCAGCTGGCAGAAACCAAATAACGCTCTCTATTTAGGCCTCTGACCTTTGAGACGACATCAGAACCTGCTCAACCAAAGAGGAATAGGCTGCCAGTTAGGCGGAAGGGTTGAGGACTTGGCCATCGAGGAGAGCAAGGTCTGTTGCTAATTGGAGGCCTGGGAAAAGGAGAACTGGCATAGAAGCATGTTATTGCAAACTTAGGAAGCTAACTCACATTGATCAGCACAATAGGACTAAATCTAGACCATTATCATGACTCCAACTACTAAATGTGATGACAAGGAAGCTCTTATACAGTGACTGAATGCTGAAAAGAGTCATTTGCAGAAAAAGAAACAAATGGAAGGGCATCGCCAAAGCTATGCCTTTTTGAGCAATCTGTGATCACACGCATGGCAGAAAGTTTTGCTCAATAGAACTTCAAGAAATTTACCACTAATAGGATATACATATAAACATGTCAGTTACAGCTAGTTATCAATAAGCCGTGTCATATTATCAATTTTCAAATGGGTTTGTTCTCTTGGTGTTTGCTTTTATAATCATGGCCACGTATGTAATTTTCTTTTATAATTAATAGCCCACTATGTTCTTCTCAGCTCTGGAGGCTTTGGAGGACTCCCAGCAGGAGCTGTGAAACAGCATCTGCGAGAACACCTGGGGTCTACGCATGGACTGCTGAGCAGAATGTTCTCAATAACATACCTGACTGCGCGCTCAGAAGTGGCCACCATTTTTGCAGTCTCCACATGGAGGAACCCTTGCCTTCTAACAGAACTACAATATGTGCATCTCAGACAAAAAGTTTCAGAGACTACAAAGTTCTTTTAAGAATTATTTCTTAAAAGGTATATTAGAAATTAAAAAAGTGTTTAAATGTTTGAGTACTTAAACCAAAATTGGGCACTAGAAATGTCGTTATTGATAGATGGCAAATCACTTACATAAAAACATACGGTATCAAAATAAGACATAGAGTGTTACTCAGCTACTCAATACTGGGTGAGGTACTGGGAATGGTAATCGGTATACGTGACCTACGTAATGGTACCCTCCTGAAGAAAATTGTTTAAGAAAACTTTACCTCTGAAACTTTAACAGCTGACGTAATATTTAAAGATAGTTCTGTGGTAAATAACATGGGTCATTTTCCAATGACACACCACTGCCAGATGGCTGCTGTTAGTGAAAGACAAACAATTGCATTCTTCCCAGACAGATGTTTTCTGTCAGTGATAACACCTTCAGGGCATCCTTGTCTATACAGATCCTAATGCCCTGCACAGAAAATGTAAACATACATATTTTTAAAATAATGTATTATTCATTATTACACGTTTTTGTGTAATAAATTCCTACTGAGTTTTCTCCAATAAAAAAAGGTACATAAAGCAGTGGATTCCAACCATTTTTACAGCGAGAGCTACTTTTAAAAAAAATCTAAACTGGAGAAAGATAAAATTGGCCAAACGGTGAGGGGGGGAGGTCCCTCGGTATATTTTGCCGACCAGGGGGATTGAAAGTTGTTTCGCGAAACGACTAGTTGGGCACCCTAGACATAAAGTACAGTAAAACCGGTCTAAGTCGACACTCGCGGGACCAGCTTAAAAGTGACGACTTAGAGAATTGACAAGATACACC
>JAODLC010000113.1:26007972-26020829 GCA_026781145.1 Hippopotamyrus pictus
TAACACAGATTTAGACAGATTTGTGAACAATATTTGAGAGAAATGGGTATTTTGTGTATGTAGAAAAAATTTCCGATGTTTGAGTTCAGCTCATGAAAAATGGGAGCAAAAACAAGAGTGTAGCGTTTATATTTTTGTTCAGTGTATATTCAGTTCAGCAACTGTCATCTGGGATTTTGCGTAAACAAACTTCGACTTTTAAGTTTCAGCTTTCCTACTAACTCCTACAGGCTTCTGATTAATGAACTACAATATAGCTGAATAGGTATGAAGTGACTGGGCATTTGAACAGAATCTTTACAAAACTGAATGATCCATATAGCAAGAATTTTATATCATGGGGGAAGTCTGAAGTTCCCCTCACAAACCTTTACTACACCCTTAGAGCTAAAGTCTCCTTTGAAGTACCTTATGGGGAAGTCCACTACTGTGTCCAGCTTGTCCCTCCAGCAGCGGTTGTAAGAGAAACGCTTGAGGTGCACCACCAAGATGCGGGGGAGGGACCACAGGTCAAACTTCTTTGTTGCCCGCTGGTGCTTTTTGCAGGTGGGGCAGTACCTTGGCACAAAGTTACAACGTAAAAGTAAGACAATTTCAATTAGCTTACAGCCTGTGTGGTCATGTCATAAAAACAAACACAGAAAAGCACAGAACTATCAAGTAAGAACTTTATACAATGTTGGTTGTTGGTTGAAAGCTAGCACTATATCCAGACAATTTACTTTCAGGACCAGGAGTCAAAAAATATTAAAATGATATTTAAAGAATATCCGTGTGACCCCAAGCAGGATGAGCAATGGGCAAAGGGATGGAGCGATATTTAAAGAAGCCGATTCAGTACTGAGCATGTTGCCTGCAGAATACTCACCAGGGATCATGCTCTCCCAGGGTCTCCATGGTGGTGAAGAGCTCAATGCACTCCTTCAGAGCCACGGTCACCTTCTTCTTCTGCAAATGCAGCATGCTCTCATGCTTCTCGTAGGCCTGGTTTGTGGTCCAAAACAAACCCCCGTATCATGTTCAAGGCCAGCCTCAAGTGCAGGGACCTATTCCCAGTTCCTTTAAGTTAACGGCTATTTATTAGGAACCTGTACATTGAGAAGATGTCACTCTGACCTCTGCCTCCTGGTCATCGTAGTACAGTTTCTTCATTTCTGGATCCCAGTCCATTGCCACTGTGGAGAGTTCTGTAAACACAGATGGATGATCAACAAGAGCTGATGAACAGCTAAGAGGTCAGGTTAGTCTGCAAGTAACACATTTTAGACGACATGATGAATATGAGGGATGAAGATTATAGCATTAGCACTGACAAAACAGTTTACTTTATTCTCCTCTGTAAGAATATTTCTGTGCCATATTCCGTGCTTCTGACTTGATAAGAACAAGGTTTGTCTGAAAATTAGTTCCAAGCTGAATTTCAACCCATGTCATGCTGTAAAATGTGAATAAGGGGCAGACACTTGCTGTTGAGCTTGAGGAGGTTTCCATCTCCAGGCAGCAGTTCAGTATTGGCTGTCCCATAAGAGTTGACCACACTGAATGAGAAGAGCTTGGCCTGAGAGCTTCCAAATCCTGACTTGGATGTGCAAGCAGCAAGGAGTTTTTTCACCTCCCCATCTCCCTCCTCATCTTCATCTTCATCATCTTCATCTTCATCTTCATCTTCCTCGTCACACACAGATGCTTCCGATGCACTATACTCTGGCTCTGGGCTGACCTGATGATCCATTGCTTCCTCCTCTAATATACACAAACACATCTTTCATTAGTAAGGGACTTAATTACAACATTTCCTGATTTGTCAGCTATCATAATCTAAGCAAAGGCAAGAAGGTCCAGTTGGAAGGCAAGAACTTGGTTACGTTACCATCCAATGACAGTCACAAAAAAGGAATTTCCTCTTCTAGAAACTAAATTCCAAACCACAACAATGTAATAATTTAGCTCCATATCTAGCTTCTAACAATACAAACCTAAGGCATTTACAAAACTAAACGGCTGATTTTGAACTTTGTTCTTACCTTCACAAACTTTACTGGAGCCACTGCAGATCCCAGGCTCCTGTTTGCGGTTTGACTCTGATCCGCATGGCATCACTTCTGCCAAAGGGTCGACACACTGACTGTCTGTGTCGCTACCATGCAGGATATGGTCCTCAACATCATGGTGGCTACCATGCACTGCTGCTGAGGAACATTCCTTCCCTTCAGTGACAGATTCCTGGGGCCACTTCACGTAACGCCTACAATAAAGGTGGGTGGGTACTGCAGTCATGTTATATCAGGATGCTCACAACAGCGATTTTCTGGCCTTTCTCCTCATCCGTGGCTACAGAACGAAATGCCATATGTGTTAATGTCATTTAAGCTCTTAAGAAACCCCTCCAAATATGATAGAGAGCAAAATAAGAATTTAAGAGTGATGCTGCTTGCTGACTGGACAAGACTCTTAATGAGACTGGACAAAGTCTTAAGTAGCACCTCGCTTAGAAATGCAAATGACGAAAACTCAAGATTGTGGTGCACCTGATCTTAATGACCTCAAAAGCCGTTCTGACCTGGTTCGATCAAAGACCTTTGCGTACAGCAGATCTACAGTGAGGCCGTGCCGGGGGACGGTGATAAGCAGGGGCTGGCCAAACAGCACCATCCCTGGGGGGCCTCCTGTCTGCCTCTCTCTGAAATACACCAGGAGGTTGAGGCCATTCTCATCGTCCACTTCCACCTCATAGCTGCCGTCGAGATGACCAGGAGAGACAAGGACAACAAGTGGAAGGGGAGAAAGAGACAAAGACAGTCGTCTTTTAGCTGAATGGAAAAAGAGACAGCCGTCAGCAAGAAATGACCACAACGATAACTTTGCTACGGCTAGACTTTTGTATGAAATGGCTACAACATTACCAATTAATATTGGATATTTGCTTGGAAGGATGTGGGATAAATGTAGTGCTCATGGGTACGTACATTGGGTCAACCTGATCTGAGACTAGATTCAGCACCTCCGCTAATTTTAAGACCATTAAATACTTCAATACTCTAAAAATTCTGCCAGTTATAATTAGCAGTACACCTCATTGGTTGATTCTTGATCTTTTTGTGCAGGTAAAAAGTAATACATTAAATTACTTACACAAAGATGTCGTCTTTATCCATTATGTTACTCAGGCCATCCTCCTTCCGATAGATTTTATGGAACCGATGATTGTAAACATCTGCTACAATCATCTGAGAAGAAACTGGCATGTCAATGCCTCATCCAAGGCATGTTACTCTAAACACTGTTCAATCTGATCAAGGTTAAATCCAAGGCCTAGTAAAATATAACTATTCTAAGTTCTGTGAAAATGATTCTGAAGGGTGAAACGTTTTCAAAGAACTAAAGTCCAGTTGCCCTGAACAACCTTTCTTGGGAGAACCATGACCAGGATGACTGAGAACCTTCACTGACATTTAACTATTCTAAGCTTTGCCAAAGGATTAGTTCCTGTATACTTACATTCTCTGTAGCAATTCCTGACAATTTTGATAATGCATTGCACAGATCTACAACAGTGCCCAGTTTGGGAACCACCACCCTGTACTGGACAAAAGAGGAAAAATGAAAAAAAAAGCAAAAAGAGAGCAATAATCTTAGTTACCAAGCTGTGCAGACTCTTCCAAACAGTTCGTGCACCGAGGCCTACTGCTACTTTTTTTCCATTATGTGGTTTTTGGTCCTTCATTTTGAAATTCCAGCACTGAGCGCTGACAAAAGAAAAGTGTCTTTGGAGGTTCATAAGTCTTCTGGTCCTACCTGCATGAGCCTGCTTTGAGGATCCGTGCGCACCAGGGACACCTCCATCGTACGGTGCTTCTTCATCGGCAGCGGCAGCGTCAGGTAGCAGAATGGGTCAAAAGTGACGGAGACTTTTGAACATTCTGGACAGACAAGAGTGGACTTGAAGAGGCCGTGGAAGATGTCCACTATGATGGAGTCATTGCGCAGCTGGTGGTTTCTCCAAGCTTCTGCTGCTACAGTCTAAAGCAAACAGGCAGAACTTCAGTCTTTGGCCAGCATAAGAGGCTCCAGCAATGTATATGAAGATGACTTGTGTAAATATACCTATATATAGCTGGCAGGCTGTACAGAACAATGGGATGGGGCAGTGTTGTGCGTACCTCATCTGGTCTGCCATCAGCATCCCTCAGCTCCAGGTAAGGCTTCTTCTTGACACGGTTAAGGTCCTCGTGGAGCCCATCCAGCAGAAAGGCCAGCAGCTCTTGGGAGTCTTGTTGCTGGTAGCCTGAGAACTGGGGGGCAAATCGGCCAACTTGGGTCTGGAAATCAATTGTGAATGGGAGGGCATTGGGTTTTGGCACGCGTTTAAGTCCGACTGTCAAATACATACAAAACAACAAACCACAATTCATACTTCCAGAAACATAAAACCACAGAAGAAATGGATGCGCAATATATTTTTCTAAGCTACATATTACTGTCTGGATTTGTAAGATTCTCCTAAGGTTAATGGCTTCCTGTTTTATTACGTTCCTTTTCATTAAGAAAGTAAAATGGGAAGCAGTGAAAAAGACTGCAGGCTGTTACAAAGCAAAGGCTTTATGCTGTAACCTTACACAATGACACCTGATTTTATGCTTTATTTATGGACTTCAAGAAAGTTATTCATTGCCTTAAAGGTGCGAGGAGCCATGTAGCTGCAGTTACAGTTGAGCCACATCTGCTTGATCAGGTCAGCATAAGACTCAGCAATCTCCCCTCTCATCCCCAATGGATTCTCCCGGTTGATCTCAGCTTCATAGTGGTCGTTCAAGAAGTACTCTGTGAGCGGGGACGCATGGCTGAGGCACTGGATTGGGAAGGGGGTACATTTCAGGTATACGCTAAACAATGCTGGCATTATGGGGTCTATCGGTTTGGGGGCTTCAGCTTCAATTCCGGTTCGGTTTAATTAATAATACACTTATAAAGAGCTTATAAAGAGGGCTCCCTCTAATCAAGACTGTTGGTGTGTGTACCTGAAGAGCAGAGTTCATGAAGCAGGTGTTGCCCAGGTTACTGAGGCCACACAAACCAGGCTGAGTCTGGGCCTCAGAGTAGATGTATGATGAGCTGTATGAACTGTAACCTCCAATCCTGAGATGAAAATCAGCCCCGTCAGAGACTGATCACAGACACACCTCGTCCAGAGACAATTTTTAATGCATCGGACTGAAAATGGCAAAAAAATAAATAAATAAATAAATAAGAACCTGTTGTCAGATGAGGCACTGCTGTTCATTGCGTAGCCAGAAATGCTGCTGTCCCCGTTGGTCATAGTCAAAGACACCCAAGAGTTAGAGGAGAGCGCTGAGGAGGTAGTGAAGCTCGGGGACAGGGTGGTGCTGGACCTATCAAATGATTAGAAAATGATTACAAGGCAATCTGGGAAATTTGGGGGTAAAATCGTTTCTTTCGCAATAACAAAGGGATGAGAGAAACCAGAAAATACTTACTTGGCATGTTGGGACTGTCTGGACCACGTACCATCCTCATTCTTCTGTTCAATAACCAGCATCTGCAGGCCCATAGCAGACACAAAAAGGGAAATCTGGCAATGTTTCCCCTACCATTGAAGGTCAAGTTCATTTTATTTTCTATATAGCGCCAGATCACAACAGAAGTCATTTACCTTTCTTATAGAACAGGTCTATACATTGTTCTTTTATTACAACACAATATTACAACATATATAAAACAAACTAAATAGCCTTATGTTATTGATCTTATTTACACAACAGATTGTCATTTTTGTCTCTACACGGCCGCGCGTTTACAATTCTCCTCTGCTCTCTGTATCGCACATGGCGGTGTCTGGTGTTCTCAAACAAGCTTAAAAAGTTTAATCGTCTCCACACTGATGCCGTCCACACAGTGATCTTATGTCAGCCGAACTTACAGCAAACACAGGCATCACCTTCCTAAACGCCTCAGCTTACAGACGATGGAACAGAAGTAAGCTTGAGATTAGCAAAGTCTGGCCTGGTCTACTTCCCCACCTGGCCCTGGAAAAGTCCGGAATCCTGCACTGTACTGTCCATCTTGTTAAGCTGCTCAAAAGTGTTGCTCATGTACTTGTTCCACAGGCGAGTCTCTTTCTCCATGGGAATCCCAAACAGCTTCCTCATCTCCTTTTCAATCGTACCTATACGGCGACAATGACGTACATATAAAGGATGCCTCAACATGCAGATTTCTTTTTTAATTCTTCATAAGTGGAGTTACTTCCCTGTTTCACATATAAGATTCATCGCCTTTTGATCAAATATAAAACATGCAAAAACCCACAAAACAGGATATTCAGAATGATTGAAACGCCCACTTCTTTCCTCTCACCTACAGTATCAGCCTTACTGAAGTGCCTAGTCACTACTTTGTCCATGTTGTTAAACTCGCACAGATTGAGCTCCAAGAGGTAGACTTCCACTTTACAGTGTTTCACAAACATTCCATGCTCCACAACCTAAAAAAATAAAAAGCATTTCAATGCTAAAAAAGTCTGTTTTTTTGTCAAGCCATTTGTCCATATAGAATAATAGAATTTACAAAATTTGTCCATTTACAATCAGGCCTGAAATATTCCAGATACTTTTCATGATCATATTACCTGAGGCTCCAGACTCCAAATTAAGACGACATGTGGTGAACTGGAACTGTACATTAATTATCCATATTCTGGCACTAAGAGTTTTCATGCTTTATTTACCTTTTTCACATGCACAAGTAGTTACAGCTCCAGGGAACAGTCACATGCATGTGATGTATTAGACAGCATAAATACCTCGTGGGGAGATTGCGAACAGGTCGTAATTACTTCAGATTAGAGTCGGCTGCAGATCAAAAACTGCCCTCGCATAGATGTTAGAATTAGCAAGCAAGTTTGGTATTACCTTGTCTAGACTTAAATTACTCTGTTTTTGCATGCTGGCCTGACACATGTGCGCTGTGTGGGTTGGTTATTCAGTTATTCTCTACATTTTAAACTGTGTTTGCACTCCATGCTGGATTTTTCATTACCCTCCTGCATTAGCAAATTCATGCGTCACTTGCCAAACGTCCCGTCAGCTTACCTTGCGGACAATGGGCCGCTGACCCTCTAAGAACCCATACCAGCTGACAAGCTTCTGCCAGGCCTCAGTCGGCAGCAAGATATAGTCAAGCTCATCGATTAGATGTTCTTTCAAGGACTGTGCCTCATGGTCTACAAGAACAAATATGAGTTGCATCTCCTTATAAGTAACAAATGGGAAAAAGGCTCTTCCTTTTCAGGCAAATGTAATTTGTCTTCCACCAGACAAATATTCCGGTTCTTAAAACTCACATCCCTCCATCCACAGATAAAATATGCTGCCGTTTTAACTCCCTGGCCTGAGGCTTTTCAAGAATTTCCCCAGATATTACAAGGGACTAAACTACTATTTTTGGGGGTATTTTTCATGACGTAAAATTTCAACCATGCATACGTTAAAATATCAAAGACAGTACTTGTGGCAGATCCGCTGGCTTCTGACATTGGTTCAAGGCTACGGTTTTTATTACATTTGAAAAATATCATTTATCAAGTTAACAAAGTAACCTTAACATGCTAATTTACATGGAATTTACCCGCGAAAAGTCCTGAGTTGTCTATGGGACCCGGAAACAGGTTCCGTTCCCCAACATTGTACATGTCCCAGCTCTCATAGCCCACATATTTCTTCCATTGCTTGAACCACCTGGTGTCAATCAGGAACCTGTAAAAATAAATAAATAAATAAATAAATAAAATTAAAATGTCTGCAGCAACAGGAATAAATTCACCATATATTTACAGTGAACCTTTTTTTTCCATCCAAAAAAAAAAAACCGTTTTAAACTTGTCAATAAAGTAACTCTTAGCATTTCCTAATTGCCTAGAAATTAACGATCTACTGACAATACCAAAACACTCTGTTTGTGAAATTAAAAACTGCAGGTGACTCAGCTGGGCAATTAATTAAGTACAGCGTCAGTTATATAAACAGCTACGATTACGTCAAACAAAATGAAGTATTAATGTAATTGCTTAGAACCTTATGCTGACAATGTCCATGTCGTTACAAGGCCAGCCAAAAAGACGGACGGCTATTGATCATCTACTGGACAATGCAACCAAATTAATAGCTTGGTGGCAGCTACGCTTATTCCACTGTCTCACTGCCACACATAAAGAGGGCAAAGCCGGGCAGAGGCTGTTCTGATGCCCACCCTGTGCTTAGGGACGGGCCTGGAAACAGTTCGGACATGTATGTGCAGCCGGTGCCAAGAGAATCGCCAGATTAACAGGGCAAATGCGGCTCCCCAACTGGATGATAACCAGGGCAACCGTCCCTTAGCATCGTCCGCACCGTCCTGTTGATGCCAGCGGGGAAACCCCGAAATGGGGGCGTTTTGACGGGCGTGACTCCCGTCATTCATTAAAACGAGCCAGGTAATTCGAACTATAGTTGTAGCTAAATCCTGCTTTCCCACACAGACGGAGCCAAAGCGGAGACCCCCTGCAGCTGTCGCTTCTCTGTCCCGCACTGAACGTTTAAAACACCCCCCCGAAGAAATATAGCGCAAAGCCGACTACCTGCAAAGCCAGATGCACAGGCACGCCTTGCTTGACAGGACCCGCTTTTGGCCAGTTGCGAGGCCCGCAGTCCCCGGGATTTCCCGGCTTATAACGGTAACATGCTTACCAGTCGTCCCCCTTTCTGAGCGGCGTCTTGATCAGGACCCCGACGGTCTGTTTCTGATCCTCGGCCGAGGGCATGGCCGTGCGAGGCCGCGCCGGTTCCGGATCGGCCCGCATCCCGCCACCCAGCTCGGGTCCGCCTCCCTCAGCCATCGTCCCGCCGCCAAGGGTGGAGACGCCGGGGCTGCGCGGCTCGGATGTGAATGAGTCACGGGTGTCTGTGCGCAGGCAGCGCCGGTACCGGGCCGCCGGGGGCTCTGCCGCCCCCCAAGCAAGAAATACCAAATCGCAGGTGTAATTTCAAAACTGCAAGACCTATTTATCAAGCGTTTTCAGACGAGTGGGATTTCCAACCTTCTTCAGATATGTAGATTTTTATAGGTTTTATTGAATTATCTCTTTGGTTCCTTAGCCCACGTAGTAATATTAATTATACTTCATTACTCCATTAACCGTATAATTTCTGATCGGCCACATACGGCGGCAATATTAAAGTCCAACATTAATTAAGACCCTTGTCCGCAGATGTTGCCCCTAATGTGAATTATGACAGCTTTCAGAAATGCTTTCCTAAAATGGCATCCAAGGCACATATAATTTATAATGCCACACACCACATCGCGGTGTATAATAAGTCTGAATTTTAATGATAGCCGAAAGTGGCTGGGCGATTAGGTTGATTTTGGTTTGAGTTCTGCATTTTTAATTGTGGTTTTTGGAGATGTCGTTTCAGATTCATTACAATTTATATACGGTTAAGATTTAGGATTAGGATTAAATTTATTAGGATTAAATGCGTTTCATAGGTCGTGCTAATTAACAAAATAATTTCATGTACTCGTGGTACACTTCAAACAAAAATACCAAATGAATGGATTACAGGTTATAATATCTTTATACAATAACAGAGCTAATAAACTGAGAATAAACCTTGTTATTTTCTTGCGTCCCGTCTCTCGGTAACTAGGCGGCACCGATTATGAGGCTTTTCTCATTACTAGCGCCACCTTGCGGCAGAATTGCGATATAACACCTGGAAGAAAATGGCCGGTCAAGAGGATCCAGTGCAAAGAGAGATTCACCAGGACTGGGCTAATCGGGAATATATAGAAGTTATAACAAGCAGCATCAAGAAAATCGCAGATTTTCTAAATTCTTTCGGTAGGGATGACAGTCATATATATCACGAAGCACCGTTTATGGCATTTAACTAGTTTCAGGCTCTCTAACATAGCAAGTTTAGCCAGATAGCTAGCGGATGCTAGCCGTCGAAGTGTTTGTGTCTTCCGGCGAGCAAATGTTGTATTTTACAAAGAGTATGTTTTAAATGACCTATTTTTTTTTATCAAAGTCTCCATGCCTGGTCGAAGAGGGTTCGTGGGTATTTTATTTATTAGCCTCTCCGCTTGATTTCTTAGGCCGCCCAAACGGTAGCTGGTAACGTCCGTCTTTTAAGGCCGAGATTCACGGAAGAGTCTTAAACGTTATTAGCTTCACAGAAATGCAGCGTTTTAAAACTACCATTATTTAAAGCATGGTAGGAAGATAAATTCCAACATTGTTAAACAGCGGTTGTCAGCGAAGTCGATTGACTAAATATGTAGCCCAACCGTGTAGCAGAGATGCTTGATGTAAAAAATCGCTTGTTAAAGGACTTAAATTTTTCTACATTTAATAGTTATTTATTATTATTATTATTATTATTATTATTATTATTATTATTATTATTATTATGCTTGTACCGAAGGTACTCTTGATGGCGACTGGAGGATGGGTGGATGAATGTGAGGTGTAACTTGTTTTCATGATTACATTACTGTCTTCCTTAGACATGTCCTGTAGATCTCGCTTGGCCACTTTGAATGAGAAGCTGACTGCCCTGGAGAGGCGAATTGAGTATATCGAGGCCAGAGTAAGTGGTGATTTTATATATATATGATTTATTAATTTATTGTGCACAAAATTCGGAAACGACTCGACATTGATTGCAAATAAATACTTATTACCCCCTTTGTTTCACAGGTCACTAAAGGAGAGACATTAACCTAAATCCAGCAGCGCGACTGGATTTATGTCTTCTTAAAGAAATGACAACCAGAATTTTTTTTTGCTCATTTTGCAACTTAATTCTTTTAACATACATCTGTGAGTCTTGGTACCACTTATGAACACTTTCAAATTGTGCTGTGTTGTAATGGTTTCTTAAGCTTCATACCGCTGTGAAAGCTTGAAATATTGCACTGTAAATCCGATGTACTTACTCATCATTCCGTGTGTGTTTTTTAAAACACACACTTGTTCTGTTGTGGAAATGGTTATTTTGAAACCTTATTAATGTCATAGAGCTGACATTTTGAATTGTTTAAAAAAAGCACATATGAAACGCAGCTGGATTGAACCAAACAGGCATAGAAAGCTGTAATGCCACCATAGAAAATGCTAATTGCAGTGTTTTGTGGCTTTACATGTGGTAAAGAAAATCTTGTCTCTGTGTTGCTGTATTGTGTTTTCTGGAATGTTGGCGCACTGCTTTTTAAGATGGCCTAAGATGATGCATGTGCAATGGGAGATCAGAAGAAACACCCATGCATCACACAAGTGGAGAATGAGTGCCAAGTCACATTTCTTTATACGATTTTATCTCACAAATTACATCAGGTTTGATTTTTAATATGTATGTGTACATTTACCATTGTATTTTGGATTTCGTGTTGAGACAATAAAGGATATTAAAGAAGTATTTTTTATGTTAATCATGCCCAAGCATTAATATAGCCATTATACTTTAAAAACATTTACACTGAATGTGTTTCATGTAACATTGAGAATTTGGTAGTTTTATTTGTACATTTGCTGTATTGGACACAGTTAAGTCTAAATATATCCATTCAATTCTTTAAGATGATAATCTTTATTGCCTCTAATATACTGAACACTTTTATTGTGTGCATTGCATAATGAATGCATATCTTGGCTGTTTCTTTTGTGGTAAACTATGTTCCAGTCTTAAACTGGAAAATGCTTTGAGTGAAAGGTTTCTCATGGGTTAGAAAATTTACTCTGTTTCAGTGGCTCATCTGTGTAGGCTTTTGCCTTCATTTCTGCATTGTGGATTTTCTGATTAAAACCAGATCAGATAATTTCCCTTGTTTAATGATAGTTTTTCATATTCATCATTTCCAGCCATCTTTCCTAATGAAAGCTGTGGTTTGACCACAAAGTTGATCATAGATATTTTTTATCCTGAAAGAAATTGCAGATTCCCATTAGCATATTACATACATTTAGAGACTAATAGTAACAAATAATGGACGACAATAAACAATAACAGTGCAAAAAATGTCAAAGTATCCTTTAGTATTTTATTGTAGAGTGCTCTAGTACCGTGTATATCTATGAACCTTTTTGTGTTAAACATGGTGTTAATTACAGACAATCTATGACACAAAATTCCAGTAACAATCTGCAATGTGGGCTTAGATCCACAAGGCCATTCTTCCCAGTCCTACCCCTCCATGGATCTCCATCTTTCCCTATGTGAACACTGAAGTCTCCCAGTTGGACCACAGAGTCCATGCATGGATGGTGCCCTTTTCAATCCTTTTCTTTTAAGAACATAAGAAATTTACAAAGGAGAGGAGGCCATTTGGCCCATCAAGCTCGTTTGGGGAGAACTTAACTAATAGCTCAGAGTTGTTAAAATCTTATCTAGCTCTGATTTAAAGGAACCCAGGGGAGGATGATAGAAGTAATTTGTAGTCGTCTAGAGCCAACTTGCCCACTGGTACAAACACCAGCTGAGCAGCCCCCAGGATTGGACTTGTCGGTATCCCCTCACCCACCTCAGACTTCTCACCATTGGGAACTTCAGAATAGGAGAGACATTATGAAGACTCAGGAGTTCTTTATTGTCAATACTTCCATGTACAAGTACAGATTGCATTGAACTTCTGTTTCCCTTTGCCCCCCTATGGTGCCTCACATAAATGCAAACAATAAACAAATATATAACATCAATACAATATTAAGAGCTTGCAAAAATGTGAAAAATTTTGTGCATATCATGCAATTAACGCATTAAGGGTACTCGGGAACTGAAGGGTATTTTTTTTTGGGGGGG